>WNNJ02003424.1:0-50955 GCA_012934845.2 Pomphorhynchus laevis | reverse complement strand
TATCAGGGGACTTTGGTCTAAAGTTGGCTGATGATATACTGGAATCGTCACTATATGATTCATAATTTAAGTATTGATTATGGTCCGCTATTACTTCACTACTGGATTCGCATGCTGAATACTGATTACTATAAATCGCTGAATTTTGTAGGTTCCTTTCTATTGGCAAAGATAACATTAGCAAACCTGCCTGTTGCGCACATGTTACGTGGAAGGCATCGAAACACGAAGGATGCGCACATTGAATGCAAGCAGATCGTTTACGTAATTGACGATTTATAGCTGCTATGCTTTTTGACTGCTTCGGCAATTTTCCGCTATATTTGCATAACGAACAATTAAGGCGGCGACGCCTTTCTGGTAGATGGTTAATAGAACATACTGGCTCCATAAACACCAAATTCAGGAAATATAATTCTTCCATCCATAAAACACATGCAACGTGAACCCATTCCTGGTCAACGGTTTGTTTAAAAGCGCCTCCTTTGCAAGGACATAACGCACACTGTAAAACGTCAGCGGGACATTGTAAGCACCGACGGCAAAGCCATTGACCTTCGGGTATACAAGGAACACCGTAGCATTCCTGGTGGACCGGAAGATTACATAGGTCGCAGAAGAGAATTAGATTGTTATGATAGCATTCTCCATCGAGGCATACTGAACAGATAGCATCTTCATCGTCAAGCGGCGAATCGAATCCATCGGAAGTGCTGATAATGCTGCTAGCGCCGTATTGACGCCTATTCGAAGTCACTTTGTTGTCTTTCTCCGTGGTAATAGCAGTCGCGGGGGCGGTAAATGTTTCATTTAACAGTTTAATTGCAGGTCTCGTAGACTGGTCATTATTCTCCATCTGTACTAGGAAGCATGATTTCTCAAACTTATCTATCAGAAATTCAAGATCGTCAGGGGTTATAGCAACATTAGAAGTATTATCTCCATTAGTAGTTGTTGTTGATGTGTTGATAGTATTAAATGAATCATTACATTCGGAAGAATTGGTGCAGTTAAATAAAGTTGAGTCATCAAGATGTTTGCTGTTGTTGATATTATCATGGCAATCTTTACTTTCTTGTAGCTTTTTAGCATTAATAATATCTAACCAGTGAAAATCCTGAAATATTATTAGAAAACTTGATTTCATAAATTTAAAGAGTACGCTAAATTGATACCTCTTCTTCAAGTTCATAATCGATTACATTATCGGAATTTGCTTTAGATCGAGGAACGTACCTAAGCAGAAGGAAACAGTAGAGCGATATTATAAAAATATTAATTTGTCCTCTTTAAATTTTTATAAATTTACAAGAACCAAGAAAGTGAGTAAAAAGGTTCTATTTTAAAAAAGTCACAATATTTCAATAGTTCCGGCTATCATCTTACGGAAAATACAATGATGCTTTTCAAACATAACAGCTGCTACAATCTCACTCATTATGTAGTATTCAAGCTGGTCGATTTTGCATTTATCATATTTATCACTTAAAAATCTCAAATGTAATCCTAAAAATATATATGTCTTACGGTTCTTAAAAATAAAGGCAATGTGTATCCTCATAAAAGATAGACGTTTCAAATAAAACAAGTAAAACAATATGGTGTTTAAATAAAATCGAATTATTTCACTGTTTACATTTGCACTTAAACGTTATTTTTACAATCAATTTCATCGTGTTTGCAAGCTGGATACTTAAAAAGCCTCATGTGTGGCTATATATAATTATCTTATATTTAATATGTATATATATTAAGTTTATGGGCAAATATAATTTGTTTACAATACATGAATATTATATACACGACCACGATCTTTCGTTCTAGATGATATTACTCAAAACGAAATGGTTCATATAAAGTAAAAATGTGAAAACTCCAATTAAAAAAGCGAATTTATAAATAACATTACTCTTTAGAAAAATACTTACTTCCAGTCGAGAGGGCACAATCGGTTAGAGGAAAGTTCCGGAACAAGTTGCCATGATGGATTAATTGTCCCTTGGTCGTAAATTTGATGACTGTTCTTAAGACATTTATTCAAATTTGATTTAATTGCAACGTTTGCCTTTGGGGTTTGAGCTTTCAATAAGGATGATGTATATCCTCTAGTGTATGTACGCCTAGATTTCTTTCGAGGACGACCTCGTGGACGAACGGCAGCACACGAAAAATTTGATGAATACCCCTCTTTTGCGGTAGAAGATCTACATTCATTACCGGGATAGCAACCATCATTTTTGTATTTTTCGCATTGTTTATGATTAATTTGACTAATACCATTTGTATTGTTATTGTCGATGCTGCTGTATTGTACATCGATGATTGGAATTGGACTAGTTGGATTGACTTGAATTGATTTATTTTCAAATATTACATGGAATGTAGCGGTGACCAAAGGATTGTCATCATTACTTTGAGAAGTACACGGTTTATCATATACCTCGTTCTCGGCCTGTTTACAATCCATGTAAAATGATAATGTGCAAACGAATAGAAAAAATAACTATTCAATTTTTATCGTATCGAATAAACTTAGTTTCATTGACAGTGTAAAAAATATATTAAACACAAGTTCAAGAACATATAGAAATTGTTGAGCTCGGTGAAATTCGAAATAAATTCGAGGATTAACTAAAGACATGCAGTTTCTAAAAGAATAAAAAATAAATTTTAATTTAAAGCATTCAAATGTAGTAATTAATTTGAATAATTAATAAAATTCAAAATTATTACGGTAAAACCATTAATAACATCATAAATGAAAATTACATTGACATAATAATATATGTAAACCAGGGAATTGTGCACAAATGACTATGTAATTGGTTGTTCGTAAATATGTTTTACTAATGAATTTAGCTATTCTCATTTGGTTCACCTGTATACTCTCACTGTTTCGTTAACTTTTATTATATAGTCTACTAAATGTTAGGAAAATTAACAATCTGGTGAAATAGTAGCTACTGAATACAAAACAGGCTAATGATCAATAAGCTTTAGTCTAATAATATTTTATTCATTTTGGTGTTGGTCAGGAAATACTTGAAATACTTTAACAGGTATTTTTGTGCTGGTCATGAAGTACTCGACATACTTCAACAGGTGGCAACACAATTGAGGGTAAATAGAAAACTTCCTTCTATGCTGCTGAAATAAAAACTAAGATTCTGTTTTTATTACCACAATTTATTCAAAACTAAAATCTCAGAAAGGTACATTGCACGGACGAAACAATGGCATCCGCAAATCATGATACGATCGATCAATCACAGCAAACTCGCATCAGCGAACACTCGTTGAAAGATTTGATATACGACCAGAAGACCTTGACAGTCAAAAAAGTTTAAACTTTGAAAATGTAACTTTAATTACCTTCTAAAAACGACAGTGATAACAGACAAGTTGAAATGCTTGATGATGCCCGTCGGTAGCAACGTTTATGAATTGATCAATTACTTTGAAACTTACGAGTTCGTAATCATAACGCTCAACAAACCATACATTAGACAGGTAAACGAAACTTTAACGAATATCTCCTTTTGAAAGATATTCAAGAAGGAAAAATTTATCTGCTAGATAGAGAGAACATCGGGTTGGATTGGTAGCATAGGTCTTGTTAAAGTCTTGAAGGAGTAACTATCCAATCACAATTATGAAGCCACTCGATCTTCCCAAACAATCCCACTTTGGTGTGACTTCAGGAGTAGGGACTCTTATCTTTTACAGATATCCTGAATTCCTGAGGTCCACATCCGGTCACCTCCAGAACCCATGCGCCACTCTCCACTCGTGTCTGTCAGCTTTTGACAGACAGTCAGAGATAGGAGGTCGCCATCACAATGCTTTTAGCCACCCCTGCCGATATAACAGGCATACACATTAGCCTAAGGGTATTTTTAGCGAAGAATAAATCCATTACATGCCATAAAGATTTGCGGCCTAATTTCGATTCAAATTTCCCTAATCTCCGTTTACGAAAAAGCGCTTGTGCGTAAAATCCGTGATCATTTAAGTAGGAGAAATTTCATCCCATCAGGCTTTAATGGGTCTGTAAAAAGTCGCTTGGTTTATTCAGCAATTGGTAAAGTGTACCGATTTTATCAAGATAGCAGTCATCAGCTTACTAAGGCGGTTTTCTTGAGTTTTTCGCTGTATTTGACGGTATCTCCATTCTTTTTAATATCTCCTATCAGGTTCATTGGGCTGCATGCGAGAATTGTTAGCAGGGTGAAGATTTTGCTGTATAACAAGCTGTTATTCTATGAAGGCGACCCTGATGCACGTCAGTTCTATCATATTACAGATGTGCTTGAAGGCTCCCCGCTTTCTCCTATCTTATAACTTGCTGCCTTCATTATGCTTTTTGAACCTTTCAAACGCGAATAACATTTTGTGGGTTACGATGATAATACCACAGCTCTGTTTCTGGACGCAGGTGTAAAGATGTAGTCTCGGACATCAGCCGTCTCTTTTTAAGATTAAATGACCAGCTACCCCCATCCAATCTTCTTCTTAACTCCAACAAATAGCAGGTGGTCGTCTTTCATGACAACCCTGCCACTAAGAAAAAGCTCGAGAGACTAGCATTATCTTCTCTCCCTTCTATTTTGAATAATCAACCCTCCCAGTTTTACACATCAAGTAAGATAACCGGGGTTTACCATTTTGGTTAAATGGTCGTCTGGATCAGACTAAAATAGATTCTAGAGTGTCCTAAAGAGCGCTAGATAGGCCCTGAAACGGGCCCAACATATGTCATTAAGCGGGAGTGCTCAAGTGCGCCTCTGATGCACCTGGGCAATCTCGGGAGTAGTCTTCTTCTCTAGAGGACGTCCCCCAGAGCAGATACTAAGATTTCAGAAGCTCTTTATATCTAGACTACCGACCATCGCTGCTTCGATTGGATCCTCAGATGTGTGAGACTCTGAGTGGTTCATACGGAAGGTGACGCGTTGGTGTATGCTGATGGGACCTGATCCCACTCCGTCATTATAGAAGACAAACATATATGTTGTCATATATTAAACACTATTTTTATGTTTTTTCTGTTCTTTTACTCCTTTACATTTCTTATTAGGTGCATGTTTTGTTATGTTTTAATAAAAACAGTTATTATTAAATTATGACTACGAAATACGATATGGTCAAGGCATTCAAAACAATTCCGGCGATGTAATGTCTAAATAAAAAGAAATTCTTACAAAACTGTACTCGTTAGAAAACGAAACACAGCAAGTATATAATAAGGTTAGAATAGATCTTCTTTATAAGTCTCTAGATATACCTGAGTTTTCTAAAAAAAATAACGGCCTCAGGCCAGTGGGATGTGAACCCAATGAATGCACAAACGCGCCGTCATACGACTGAACCATTCAGGGTCTCTCACTTCCTCCTGAGAGTCTAGTCGAGGCGGACTATGGTTGGTAATCTTGAGGTGAAGTACTTGAGAAATCTTAGTCTTTCCTCTGGGGGACGTCCTATTGAGAATAAGACTAATCTCGAGATAGCCCAAGTACCCCAAAGGCGTACTTGGGTTTTCACATTCAATGACAGATGCTGGGCCCGTTTCAAGCCACCTAGCTCCCTTCAGGATACGTTAAAGCCTACCCAGGTCAGCTTTCGCAGATCAGTTCACTGTAACGGTGAACCCCAGATATTTTACTCGACCCGTAAAGATGGATAGTGGTTGAGGCTGCAAAACGGAGGAGAGTGCAGAGAGTGCTAGTCTCATAAGTTTCGTTTCTGTTGCAGGGACGCCATGAAAGATGACCGCCTGTGATTTGTCGGAGTTCAAAATAAGATTTGATCTGGTTAATTGGTCTTTTAATCTTAAAAAGAAACGGCTGATGTCCGAGACTACATTTTTGCACCCGCGTCAAGAAAACAGGGCCGTGATATCATCAGCAATATACTATGAGATGTTATTCGCGTTTAAATGCCTTAAAGAGAACAATAGAAGTAGCAAGATATAAGATAGAGAAAGTGGGGAACCTTGATGCACACCTGTAATAGGGTAGAACTGATGTGCATCAGGGTTGTCTTCATAGTAGAACAGCTTAGTGTACAGCAATATCTCCATCCTGTTAACGATTCTCGCAGGCAGCCCGAGGGACATGAGAGAGGAGATGACAAAGACAATGGAAATGCGGTCAAATGTTGCAAAAAAGTATAAAAAAAAACTATCACAGCAAGCTGATGACTGTTATCCTGACAAAACTAATACACTTCACCAATTGCTGAATAGACAAGCGCCCTTTGACAAACCCATGAAAACTCGGTGGGATTAAGTTACGCCTTCTTAAATGGTTGCGGATTCTACGCGCAAGCGATTATTCGTAGATGGATATAAGGGAATTTTGAATCGAAATGGGCTGCAAGTAGATGGGACATGAAACCCATTTTTTCTTTGGGTAAAAATATACGTCAGCTACCATTAATGGCGGCTATATCGGATGGTGAGGCTAAAAGCATTGTGACGGCCACCTCTCTTCGTTGATCGACTGTCAAAAGCTGACTGCTCGAGAAGAGAGTGGAGTGAAAGATTTGGAGGTGCCGCGAAGTGGGCTTTAGAAGTTAAGGATATCCGTAACATATAAGTCCCTGCTTCTGAAGTCACCCCAAGGCGAGAATGACTGGGGAGAAAGCGTGGTTCCATAATTATGTAAGGCTAGTGACTCATCTAAAACTCAATCAAGACTACGCAACCAATCCAATTCGAAGCCCTCTCCTGACAGCAAACAAACGTCTATTTCTTAAATATCTTTCAGAAGGAAGTCTGAGAGGGATTAAGAAGAGCAATACTCGTTTTGTCCCTACTCAGCTGGAGCCTATATCTAGAACTCAAGTATTCATTCGAGAGAACTTGCCGGAAGGAAGCAGAGAGATTGGGAAGGTGTAGCATTTTTGCTAGGACCTTGAGTTTTGTTGGAGTGGGATTGTAAATGCGACATCTATAGGTAGTCGAAATGATACCGGTAGCTTGCGAAGAGAGGTAGGAATTAAATTCGGTCAAACTATAATTCTCTATTCTGGGAAAGAGTTAGATAGCTGCCTGAAAGAAAGTTACTTTGATAGGATCAAAGTGAAACCACCTTCTAAGTAATGTATCTTTCTCTAGCCGCCAGCTTATTAGGTTATGAGAGGTGGTCAGCTGTTGGCGCGACTGCTCAGTACAGATGAGTTTTAACAACCACTTCATATGTAACAGTAATATGTCGAGGAGTGAATTTGTTGTAGAGCAATAAAAGGTGGGGATGGTGGTTTATAAGATAGTCGTTGTTGGCTTTGCGGAGTCCTGCACTAATCCAACAACCAGTTATGTCATTAAATTCACCAAGTAACACGTCGTAGCCGTTGCCTAAGATCTGATCCATTGGTCGGATATAGAATTTCCCCGGTCGGATATAGACATTGTCTATGCTTATTCGTTTACCGCTTTTAACAAGTGATATAACTAAACAAGAAAGGGCTGGACAAGAATAGTTTAGTAAGAGGGAGGACCTTAAGGAGCACTTTACTAAGGTTAAAATACCTTGAGAAGATGAGTGTGGAGGGGTTATATAGGGAGTGATGTGTGAGTAGATATACTTAGGGATAAATCGGATAATGTCCTGGGGAGACCGATAGACCGCGTCTCCTGGAGTACTATAACATCTGCATGTCTACAAGATAGAAGCCTAAGAGCGAAAGCACCTTTCGAATCCCACTAAAGAATATTCAGTGAAAAAGCTCTCGATTACTTCCCATTGCCTTTGAGTTACCGGAGTGGGACGCACTCCCCATAGTTGGAACCAGAGGCGAGAAGGTTGCCCTTCCCCTTCCCGGCCTCAACAAATGGAGTCATTTGCCCACGAGCGTTATCTTCATTTCCGGTGGTGACCGCCGCTGATTTCCAGTTCTTCCCTCTTCTAGATAGTTCGATAGAGAAGAGATTATGGGTGGAAGCTGTCCTCTTCTTTGAAGCAGGAGCTGCCTTTGACGAATTATCTGAATTTGTTGAAATTTATCGTGACGAAGTCATCCATTTTTTCGTTAAAGTAATCAATATATGCAATAGCAGAGTCAGATGTTAAAAATGAGATTCTTACCTCTGCCTATAAGTACCGTATAGAGTTCAAAATCCCTATGTGTTTGTGTGGTTCCGAAAATTTCCTTAAGCACTCACTGAACATTTTTTGTCGACAGATTTGTGATGAAAATTTTATGTTAATTAGATTTGGCAATTTCGGCACAGAGGGGAGCTCCCCTGTTCCATATGAGATTCTGAACACAAAACATTTACATTTTCCTTTGAATCAAGAGTTCCTGAATTATTATTTCGAAGGACGTAGTTTCGTTGGCAGAATTTAGCATTAAAAATATTTTTGTTTGATCCTCCGCAATTTCACTTAGCTTATGCATATTTTTTGAACATAATAATGTAATGTCTAGAGATGCATGTGTTGTAATAAACGATTATACTGTATCGCGAACACTACATGACAACCTGCTTCATCACGGAGTTGTACGTTTGATGTATTTTATTCAAGCAAGTAAGGGTTTTATTAAAAAATAAAAACAGTTAAATAAGACATGGCCAACAACAAAACAGTCAAAACGTCAAATCATCAACAGATACCAAAACATCGAATTGTCAAACCGTCTTCTTTCGATCTTCTCACGGCCTCAGATCCAGGGCGATCTGAGCCCCCAACCGATCCAACACGCTGCTTTCCGACTGAACCACCCCGGGTCTTTCACCCCCCTCCCGAAGAATTCAATCAGCGCGGACTATGCTGGGTAAACGAGAGACGACGAGCTTAAGAAACCTTAGCCTTTGCTCTGGGGGACGTCCTCTCGAAAAAAAGACTAATCCCGAGATTGCCCAAGTGCCCCAAAGGCGCACCTGGGTTTTCCATTTCAATGACAGATACTGGGCCCGTTTCAGGGCCCACCTAGCTCTCTTCAAGATACGTTTATACCTATACAGGTCAGCTTTCGCCGGTTAGTTCACCGTAACGGTGAACCCCAGTTCACCGTTACGTAGAACTGAAGCGCATTAGGGTCGTCTTCATAATAAAATCGCTTGGTCTACAGCAGGATCTCCACCCTGTTCACAATTCTCGCAGGCAACCCGAGGAACCTGAGAGAAGAGATCACAAAAGGAATGGAGATACGGTCAAATGCAGCAGAAAAACAAGGAAAACAGCCACAACTAAACGATGGCTATTCTCCCGACAAAACGGCTTCACTTCACCTGCTGCTGAATGGACTGAGCAACCTTTGACGAACCCATGAAAACCTGGAGGGATCAAATTACGCCTACTTAAATGGTCGCGGATTTTAAGCTCAAGCGCTTTTTCGTAAATCGACACGAGGGCATTTTCAATCGAAATGGGTCACAGGTCTTTGGAACATGAGCAGGATTTAACCTTAGGAATAAAAAATCTCTTTCTAATATTGATGCCTGCTACATCGGATGGTGGGACTACAAGCATTGTGATGACCACCTTCCTACTCTGATCGGCTGTCAAAAGCTGACAGACCCGAGAAGAAAGTGGAGCGAAGGATTTGGAGGCGCCCGGAAGTTGAACCCCAGGAGTTAAAGATATCCGTAACAGATAAATCCATACTCCTGAAGTTACACTAAGACGGGATTGGTTAAAGTGATTGAGTGGCTCCATAGTTGTGTAGAGTTAGTGACTCCTCCAAAACTTTATCAAGGCCTACATTGCCGATCTAACCCAATGCCCTATCCTTCCAACAAACGGACTTCTCCTTCTTGAAAATCTTCCAAAAGGAAGACTGAGATGGATTAAGGTGAGCAATACTCGTCCTATCCCTATTCAGCTGGAACCTATATCTAGTGATCCAGTATTCATTCAAGAGAGCCTGTCTGGCGGAAACAGAGAGATTAGATTAGGGAGGTTAAGCAATTTCGCTAGGAGCTTGAGTTTCGTCGTAGTTGAATTGTATATACGACCTTTATAGGTAGTCGATAAAATCGCGGTAGCTTGCGAAAAGAGGTGGGTATTAAATTCGGTCAGACTCTCATTTCCTATTCTGGAAAAGAGTTGGATAGCCGCTTGAAAGAGGGCCACTCTGATCGGGTCAAAGTAAAACCTCCTTCGATGCAACATATATTTGTAAATTCTCCAACGAATATGGCCATGAGAGGTGGACAATTGCTGGCGCGACTGCTCCGTGCAGAGGGGTTTTAACAACTACATCGAAGTAAGCAGTAAAATATCGAGGATAGAATTTGTTGATGTGAAATGAAAGGTAAGGGACGGAGGTTTGTGAATAAGATAACAGTTCCTACCTCTGCGAAGTACTGCGTTGATTCAACGACCAGTTCTGTCGTTGAAGTCACCAAGTATCATGTCATAGCCGCTGTCCATAATACTATCCAGGAAATCACGGTTCTTGTGAATCTCCCTTGGACGAATGTAGACATTGGCTAGACTGAGGCGTTTGCCGTTCTTACAGAGTGAAACTACTGAACAAGACATGGCTGGACATGAATAGTTTAAAAGGAGGGAGGACCTTAAGGAGCACTTAACTAAGGTCAAGAATCCGTGATATAAATATGAGTGAGGTGGGGTTATGTAAGAAGTATAGTGGGAACAAATGTGCTTTGGAATAAATCGAGTAATGTCCAGGGGGATACGGATAGACGGCGTCTCCTGAAGGACTATAACACCTGCATCTCTACCGGATAGAAGTCAAGGGCAGAAGCACCTCCCGAATTCCACTGAAAGATATTCAGTGAAAAAGGCACACGAGTACTCTTCATTGTGAAGGATTAGTTGGATGAGGGATTGCCCACCTAGACAGCGCTAGGTGCAGGAAGGTTTCCTTTTCCACCACTAGCCCATCTTGAGTAGGCACTTGCCCCTGAGCAGCATCATCATTTCCTTTGTGCTTATTAGATTTCAGCAGTTTGCCGATCTTGATAGAGGGATGGGATGAGCTGAAGCCCACATTTTTTGAGGCTCGAAGTGCAGCTGGGGAAGGTAAGGCGGAGTTCGTACACAGGACCGATACCACCTTATTGTATCGGTCCTGTGCACGATAGGACCGAAAAACAGGTAGAATTTCCGTGTACATGATGGCTGTCCTCCACTGCAGTTTGAGCAAGCTGGGGGAGCAAGACATTTCTTCCCAGAGGGCATCGCCGGGCATGTGGAGGAACCACATATCCCACACTGAGCTGGCAAGTTGCAAGTGGAACCCCAGTGGCCCCACTTGTGGCACCTGTTATAGGGGGATACGTAAATTCTTCTTTCGATACCAAATAAAAACGTAAGTTGAAATCAATGAAAGGATTGCAACCTGACTTTGTCAACACATCGCGATCGACAATGGAAAACCATTTTTCCATTAACCGACCGGAAATTAAGAGTTGCCAGAATGGGTTTTGCTTCCAGTGACCCATAATCAACAAGAGTTGTTTCGAAATATTTTACATAATTTCCAAGCAGGTCTGACGTAGCAAACGAGATCCTTAACGACGTCTCGTGATACTTAACTGAGCTGAATAAAACTCTGTTTGTTAGATTAGCTGCAAAAGCTCTGAGAAATAAATTGAACATATTATGCCGTTCTACCGGCTTTTTCAGCGTAATCACTGCCAAGTTTTGGGAATGGGATGAAGTACCTCCCCTTCACCATTAAATATAGAAACATTGCTTACCTTGTTAACAGCCGAATATGACATAGATTTTACCTGTATATCATCTTTTATGGAGAAATTCTCCATGATTTCCGTTAAAAAACTGCTGAAATACGGATTGTTAGATGCACCGCTGGCATTTACTTCGTTCATTTTTTAAATTGTAAAAGCAATTTTTGTATTTTATTCGCTCACGCAACTTTCCATATTCTACCAATGAAGTGAGACAAATAAGATTCACTTGTAATGTTTATCGCAAAACAAAGCCCCGCTTTTACTTACCGTAGATAAAATCATGGGTGATTAAATCAACAATACCGATGGATAGACTATTAATAAACTTTAAAGGTCATTTACCGAGATTTGCTACCGGTTGCTCGTATTTGTTAAACGCAATAGACGAGTACATCCGTTTTCTGTTTGCTTTCGCTGACTGGGATATTAACACTTAAACCGTTAAGCGTCTTAGCCAGATATTTTCCTTATGTAGATATCCTTCCTACATACATTCAGATCTGAAATCGGTTTTTGATTCATATGATTTAAAACGGTCTTTTAAATTATAGCATTTTATATAGTCATACCACTCCCTTCAGGACCCAACGGTAATAGTCATTGCGAGTGGATGAATGGAGCGTTATGGCGACTATACTTCTGTGGCTCGATAATGAACAGTCAAGCATCGGTAAATGGGAGAAAATACTTCCACAAGCTATGTCTACAAAACGAGGACTACTCAGCACAGGCACTTACAAAACACCTCACAGTCGACCTTTTTCATTTTTAAGGTTTAAACCAAGTAAATCACTACCTGATTGGATGATACCTTCCAGCACTGCTCTTCTAAAACTCTTCTATACTATCGCTAAATACGGCACTAAAGTAGAATCAATGAAGCTAATCGACGTAAATAAGGATTATTTAGCAATTCTAAACGATTCGGGCAGCATATGGAAGGTATCCAATCAATACGTTGCACCATTTGGAACGAATAGACAAACAGACGGTATTCGATAATTGAATGCGTAACACTAAAATCGATGATGGTAGTATTGGCGACATAATAGAAAGGAGAGAAGATTATGATGTGATTTTGAACAATAAAAGCGATGATACTTATTTATCGGAGTTCCAGATGGAAGAAACGGATAGCATGAACGAACGATGGGAACCGACATTCTCACTACTCCGACTAACTCCCTTAAATATGAAACAATATTTACCAATAGTGGATTACGAAGATCAAAAAGATAATGCAAGAGACCAGCCCTATATTCATGAGGGGAAGAATGTCATAATTATTAAGCTAGCATTATTATGATAACTATATGTCTATAGTAGATGTGTTGAATAAAACCTTATTAGTTTAGTCTGTTATATTTTATTACCAAAGCTATATTTTAATCAATTTAAAATATAATTTTTAGCATGAAATTTACGCCATCACAACTGAGCATAAATGTTTATCCAGGTAGTATAACATAAATAATTTATTAAACTAATTTAAACTGGATAGGGCATTGTTCGATGCCCTATGCATTGTTTAATGCATAGTGCATGTGCGGGATGCTAAATTCTCTTATCACCGTAGCGGCCAAACTAATTAGTGTTTGCCTTGCATTCACGAATTTGGTCAATGAAATTATCAATTTGACTAACAACACTTCATGGAATCATAGTTATTATTATATCCGGAGTCGAGCTGGTTCGCATCAATGCTTCAATGACAGTCGTCATCTATGCTCCGTAACATTTTAATACTATGAATGACCGCATTGTGATTTAATACCGAGTTGTGTCTCTGCTTCAATTTCTAAAAGAAATTTTAATTTTTTTGAAGGGTATAAATATTTTTTTATTAGAATTATTTTATTAACACAAAAATTACGATGCAGTCCAACGTTGAATTGGATGTCCTCGTGTTAAACGATTACCCCGAATGCAGGCATAAGTCATCTTAGCGATGGCGAAATCGATTTTAGTCTTAATAGAACGGATGTTCTCATTGTACGTAAGGTCCTGACGTAAGGAAGATATCATCGCAATTCGTTTCAAAAGGACGAACGCGGATGGACCCATTCCACCATCTGTTGCAAAAATTACAGGAATGAAAACAGCTTTCTCCATTCTCGACACTCTTTCGCCGTACTTGGCAATTTTCAGCTGCTCGTGATAACGGAAGTGATTAAAGATTAAACCCGAAGAATAGGACGAAGCAAGGTGACTAAATATGCGAATGTCCAATAAGGATCGCTTCGTCCTATCACCCGAGAGACTGATGCAACCGATATCTAGACGCGCTCGTATATCTGTAGATGTGCTTTGAGCTATAAAAATGAGTCCATTTGGAACTTGCTGGAGGCCGGGCACTATCGAAACATTGCTACACACGTATGACAGTTCGTTGGCCAAAATATCACGAATAACATTGTGACGAACTGTCGGCATACCACCACTTTGGCAAGCAAATGAATGCGTAACATTCATTTGCTTGACAAAGTGGTGGTATGCCGACAGTTCGTCACAATGTACCTCACTGCCACGGGATCCTGGAATTGCTGCTTATTTAAAAGCTGACCCTAATTTACGATCGGTTTTGCCGAAAGCCATGTCGAAGTGCCTTTACACGCGGAGTAATCCAATATGACAAATCCTGGTTCACACATTGATTGGCCAGCTGACAAGTTCAACCTATGAACAACCTCCCTCTCACACCGTAAATGCGATGCTATAACTTCCTGAGCCCGCATAAGGTTTTCACCAGTGGCGCCTTCCAACAAAGGTATATACATCTCTCGCGAACGATTATACTCCACTCCCGGATTTCGATGAGGGAATGCAATACCAAGACCTTCAAATCGGAAGGGAAGCTGAATAATGTTTTCGAGCCTCTCGTCCATTTCAATACCCAGGATGACAGGAATCAGATTACTAAGTAAAGCATTTGATATACACTCCAGCTGAGACTCATTCAACTTGCAAGTACGCCGGAGGAAATCCAACTTAAACTGCAAAGATTGAGTAAGTGCAGTAAATGCAATATGCGGACTCTCCTTGGCAACTTGGGTTAAGTTCGAGATCATCGATATCCACGTTGCTGTCTTTCTGGACAAATACTCCGATACGTATTCCTCCGTTCCAGTTACACAATTACAGATCCCAAAACTGGTAGCCAGTCATCCACAGCCTGTAAGTTTGATCCAGCGAACAACCGTGAAACTTCCGCGTGGCAGCCATTGTGTACTAACAATCGGCACTTATTTTCATTCAAAAAATAATGATATTATAGGCCTATAATGCGTATTAAGTCCCACTTTTTGAGTAGATCATCAGTACTTCTTACGAAATGGGTATCATCCGCAAACCATCTCTGCTGCACGCCAGGAACTTCAGCTTCAATTCTCTGAATTAACGGGAGAGATTCCACACTGAAAGCAATCATCGCCAGTGGGTCACCCTGTGTGAAACCTTCGCACGATTGTATCTCTTCATCACCAAACGAGAGTATAGGGTTGCTGCTATACAGATTCGAAAGAATCGTCGTCAAAGCAGGAATACATACTTTACGATTTTAAGAGCAACTTTTCGATTTATCGAATTAAATGCATTCTTTGCATCCAACTGCAATATGCAAGACGATTCTCTATCCTCGAAAAGGTCCTTTAGTGGATGAATGGCTGTATCCACACCACATTTTTGTCCTGTCGCTAGTTGCATATGAGAAGCAGTCTTCTGCACATCTAACGAACTTCTACCTATTAGGATTTTTCCAAGGAGAACGTTAAGAAGGCGATTAAACACACGAAAAGAGTGACGGAGCCAACGCTTAGAAATACTACAGTCTCAATCGAACCGAGCATGGCGCGACCGCTGAAAACGTCTTGGTCGAATAGGCAGAAGGTTATTAAGGATGTTCGTAAGTCCAGAATCAAACGAATGAAGAGATCATCGGGAGAGAGATAGTTAAGAGGAAGTGAAAAGAGTGAAGAATTGAGTAAGGCTGTGCAGAGAATAGGGATATCGAGAAGTTTCCAGGGTCGACTTTGTGTGGATAATGGTGGAGGCGAAGAAGGAGGATGGGGACGAGTAAGAGTAAGTGACAAGGAAATGATCGGACAAACCAGAATCAGTAATTGACACGGAAATGATCGGACAAACCAGGATCAGTAATTGACAAGGAGGTATAGTCATTGAAGCAGTTAGGAACAGTAATGATGTCGAGAGCACCGCCGAGAATATGAGTTGGGCTTGTTGAAAGTAATTTATAGTTAAAATCAGAAAAAAAGATTACTTAAAGTGATAGAGTCAGAGTCAGCCGGGCGATCAAGACGAATGTTTAAGTCACCGAGAACAAATGAATAAGTATAAGACAATGAACAATGAGACATAATATCTGCAAGATCGTTAAAGAAGATACGTTAGGGGGCAACTGAACCTGGACGATATACAATCACAAGTTCGAGAGGGAAAGAAGTTGATAATTTGCATATGAGTAATTCGAACGAAGTGTGACGGATGCTAACGTTAATTTTACGTAGATACATTGGGTGACGAGCAATAGTAACAACACCGCCATGGTTAGAAGCAGTAGATGTATGAGAGACAATAGGACGAGCTGATTTAACTAGAGAACAACCAGAGCGACATAGACAACGAATATCAAGATCGTCGGAGTCAGAGTGCCAGGATTCGGTAATGCAGGGAATATCGATAGATAGTTGATCGAAGATATCAAGGAACATATCAGCTTTATGAAGAATAAAGCGAGTGTTGAATAGACTAAGACGAAATGTATGCTCAGGAGCGAGATCGACTAGCGAAGAAGACAAGGGGGAGAGATGGGACGCCATCGGATTTTTGGCTTTGTGTGTACAACGTAAAATTCCCGTTTATATGAGCAATGCTTGAAATCATGTTTGTCGGCTTAAACTTAAGAAAATCATCACTATATATATCGCATTTGTATACGTTTTGCACGAATACAGATCCGAAACGACAGCCATCCAGGCAATTAAAATTTGATTAACGTATCTAAATGATTGAGCACTACATGACAACCTGCTTCGTCACGGAATTTTACAGTTAATGTATTTTATGCCATTTAGTATATGTTGAGCCGATGATGATGCATAAGTCTTTTGAAGGCATTTAGCGGAGAAATTTTCCTTAGTAGGCACGAATCGGTTGTAGTCAATGAGATGCAATTATATAGAACTTCAAAAAATATCATTACTAAAAAACAGATTTATTTTTACGTGGCAAATGTGTGCCGGCGCACGCTTACATGACCACGAAGAAAAAAGCAAAAATCTAAATTATGTGTCGAGAAAATGGGAACGGAGGAGGTATTTGAATATAATAAAGGATGAAACGATGCGGACGTCGAGTAGTAGCTGATTTAAGGCGAGTGAGGCGGCGACGAGGAAGCATCGGAAACCGTAGTTGTTTGAGTAATTAAGAACGTAGATTAAAAGGGAATGTCAGGAAAGCAGCGATATAGAGGTGGGACGAGTGTCGTCTAAGGGAGGTTGATGGACGATGGAGAGCCGACAGCGATGAAACGAAAAGTTACGAGAAGGCGGAATTGTATGCGAATGTGGATGGTGGGCCAGGAGAATTGGGCAAGATATGTGGATGTGTGGTTAAAGTGACGGAGACGTAGCAGCATTCGAACGGCGGAGTTGATGATGCGTTGTAAGGGTAGGATGATGGAGTTTGGAAAATTGGCGAAAAGGCTGAAGCAGTAATCGATTTTAGGGAAAAGAAGCGATATACAAGAACGGAAGTCGATAAAGGGACGGATACGGCGGATGTCACGGAGAATTAAGTTAGACGAGCTGACCTTGTCGCGAACGAAGGGGTTAATGGAAAGGTGATTATCAAAATGGAATCATAAGAAAGTAAAATTGTGGACTATGGGTATCATTTATAAGGCAAAAGATACAGGGGGTATGTTAGGTTGACGGAGGAGGCTCTAAATTATTTTGGACTTGTCTGAGTTTAGAACGATGCGAAAAAGGAAGAGACGCTTGTAGATAGAAGAAATACAGTTGGAGGCAAAAACTTCGAAATCGTGTATGCGATGGGCGGGTGCATGATCATAGATGAGGATGTCATCGGCGTATTGCATGACGTTAAAGGAGTAAGGTTTGATAAACGGAGAGAGAGAGCAAAGAGGAAGAGAGAAAATCAGGGGACCTATGATTGAACCTTGAGGAACCTCAAAGAATATAGGGATGTTTGGGGAGGATGATGAATGAGAACATACATGAAAATAATAGGCGGATAGATATGAGGCAAACTATGCTACGGAGGAGGAAGAAAAGACGTAATCATAACGAAGGCTAGAAAGGAGGATGCAGTGGTCGACGGTGTCGAAGGCGGAGGAGAGGTCGAGGGAGATGATAACACTATATAGAGCCTTGTCACGAGAAATAAGTAGGTAGTTGTAAACTTTCATGCAGGCGATTACTGTGAAGTGATTAGAGCGGAAAGCGGATTGGATAGGAGGGTACAGATTGTATAAAGAGAGATAAACGTTGATCAATATTAAGATGAGGCGTTCTATGAGCTCATAAAGAGTAGGGAGGAATAAAATTGGGTGATTGCTATACGGCAATTTATCACTGCGTGCTGGGAAATATTCTGAGGCTTCAAAAGAATGTCGAAAATATGGTCGTTATGTGTTGACAAATATTTCTTGTGTGTTGAATTAAGGAAAAGATTCCCACTTTTCAGCTTCACGTTACTAAGGCTTGGCAGCAATGTAAGTATTAGTATCTGTTTTAATCTTACTGTTCCTGACTAAAATCCATGTGATTCGATACAGTTGTCTTTAATACACGGAGCGTTTTTAAAACAGCAAGTTTATTTAAGCAATTGCTACACCCATTGTCCTGATCGGAAAACGTTATTATCATGATTGACTTTAATTTCACTCATTGGGTGTGGAGTAAAAGCCTGTGCATATCTCATTTTCGCAAATATGAGATATGCATATCTATATCAGCGAACTTACTGAGTCCAATTCCGCAAACTCACAGGAACATATGGACCATGACGTGTCTATTTTGCGTAAGGTATTATCCCATCTATTGCATGAAGGTGATGAAGAGTTAGCATCGTCTATACACGTGAAGAAGCTATTTCGGCTTGGTAAAAGAACACAGGAGAAACCAAGACTGTTGAAGGTGATATTGTCCTCTAGTGATCATGTGCGCATGTTGTTATCACGTGGATATCGTCTTAGGGGGTTGCCATTTCGTATCCTTCGTGACCTTTCGCCAGATGAGCGATTACAATTACGAAAAGCAAACATCGAATTGAGACACCGGCTTTCTCAAGGTGAGGCTAATATATGCATACGGGATTTTCGGGTTGTCAAGTGGCGTCCTGTCGTACGTTGAAAACAGTTGGCTCCTTTAACTGTCGGGACCCCTGTTTCCATGTAAATTCAGAGAACACTGACCATTCCTTAGGGTATCTGATTGTATTTGATAGACCGTGCCTTAGTAAAACCAAAAAGGATTCCAATGCAACTCGTTGCTATTTATCGGTAGGTTATTCAAATTTACGAAGTCTTCCTGCACAACTTGTAGAGCTTCGATACCATGTTGAGGTTAATGCGTATGATATATTCTGTGTTAGTGAGTCATGGCTACATGAACACATCTTGGATGCCACTGTAAATATTCCAGGTTATCGTCTACTTCGAGGGGACAGGAGGTCCAGTATGCAAGGGGGCGGTGTTGCAGTGTACGTTCGAGACCATTTGCTAATTTCTGGCATCGATCAAGTTTGTGATCCGCAAGGCTCGTTCGAGAGTATTACCTTTCATATTGGGTATGATCGTGTTGGTATCAGTCTCTGCGTTGTATATCGCTCACCTTCTATGATCACTGATTGTAATCTTCTGAAGTCAGTATTGCGATCGATAAGTATCAGTTCTCATTTCCTTCTTCTAGGAGACTTCAACCTACCTAGATCAGATTGGCGGCAAACAATATTTGATGATGGCACCGTCGTAGATGGAGAAATCTCCCACTTCCTCGCTGATGAACTCTTACTAGTACAACACATTCAAGAGCCCACACGATTTTCTTCCCATAATAATGATACTATACTTGACTTGGTTTTTTCCAAACGTCTTGAAGACATAGCTCGAGTGGATTATCTTCCACCGATAGGTAACTCTGACCACTGCGTGCTATCACTACAGGTCACCCCAAACTTTAAATTCCGCCATTTTACGGCTCCCATCGTAAAACGGGTTTGGTCAAAAGTGCTTGATGAGCAAATTTTATCTTTCTGTCAACGTCGTCCACTATCTTTAACAAATACTAAAGAAGTCTCACTAAAAGTGATTGGGGATTACCTTTTAGGTATTTCTGACGTGTTTGCACCAAAGCGTATCATCTCGCCAAATACTAAATATCCTGTTTGGTTCGATAAGGACCTGAGATTGATGTTGCGAGTACGAAATCGTCTTTGGAAGTTATCTCGTTCGCTTCCGTATTACGCCAACATTTATAGGTATCTTAGGAACGTCTGTACTCGTATGAAAACGTTAAAACGTGATAAATTCGAATCTACAATCATCAAGGAAGTTAATCGCAACCCCAAGCTATTTTGGTCATATGCTCGGCAAAACGGAACGCTCAACTCTGCAATCAAGCATGTGCACTCTGAATGTGGCTTGGTTACAAATGAAACTGATATAGCTGAGACCTTCGCATCCTCGTTCTCTTTATCCACTTTACCACATTGCGATTCTCATATGATATGGTACGGGTGCTCTATCCCTCCGCGTAATGAATCCCGGCCAATTTGCGTTACTGAAATTCAAGATTATCTCAATAATATTCGTCCTTTTAGCGCAGCTGGCCCCGATGACATCTCCCCATACCTGCTCAAAGCTTTATCGAGTTACCTGGCACCATTCCTGACTATTATCTTTGATAAAATTCTGGCCACTGGCAGTGTCCCAGAAGATTGGAAAACTGCAACCGTTGTTCCTATTCCCAAAAAAATTTTTGCATCATCCTGTGGTGATTATAGGCCAATAAGCTTAACCTCTTCTCTGTGCAAAGTTCTCGAACGCGCCATCAGCACTAGAGTCTACGATCATCTTGTCTCTCTTGGTATACTATCGTCCGCTCAACATGGTTTTCGTCACTCCCGTTCTTGTTTGACGAACTTGCTTACCGCGCGCGAAACTTGGACCCAGTCGTTAAGTTTTGGTAGCTCACTCGATATAATCTTTATTGATTTTTCGAAAGCCTTCGATCGCGTCCCTCATGATGGGATGATTAGGTTGTTAGCACACTACGGAGTATCCTCCATGTTATGCAATTGGATTCGTGATTTTTTGGACGGGAGATCATTTCAGGTGAGGGTTGGCAATAGCATGTCTTCTACTAGGTTAGTTAAATCCGGAGTTCCGCAAGGTACAGTCCTTGGTCCCTTGCTTTTTATTATATTTCTCAATGATCTTCTGTTACGCATAAACAGTCCCTGCCTGGCATTCACAGACGATGTGAAAGTGTGGTGCGATAGCATCTCAGATCCTGATGGCCGGCATCTACAACATGATCTCCAGACAATCTACGACTGGAGCAGTGCTACCGGTATGACCATAAATGTAGATAAGTGCGTTCATATGAAACTCGGCAAATGTAAATCTGATCATGAATTCTATTTAGGATGTTATAAGCTTCACAACATTTCTGTTCATAGAGACCTAGGGATTATTTTGAATAACGACCTTAAAACACGACCGAATACCGATTATATCTACGGTAAAGCCATGAAGGCCTTGTATTGTATTAAGAACACATTTAGTAAGCTGCATCCAAAATTATTTAAGCATCTCTACTGTGCGTTAGTCCGTCCGCATGTGGAATACTGCATCGCATCAACTTTTCCATCCACCAAGGCTGAGATGAAAAAGACCGAGTCGATTCTACGTAGAGGAACCAAACTTTGCATTACATCTCTTTATTCTTACAATGAGCGCCTAGCTTGCTTAAAAATGCCTTCAACGGCCCAGAGGCTACTATATTTAGATCTTGTAGCGATGTGGCATTTGGTTCGTGGAAAAGAGGGGTTCCCATCCAATTCGATAAAATTGAGAAATTCGCGTCGCAGAGGTCACTCCCTTACGTTATTTAAATTCCCCCATGGCAAAATAAGGAGTGTGAGTAGGCTTTCCCACCGCGCATTGAATGTTTGGAATTCGCTGCCTGAAGACGTCGTCAATGCTACTAGCAATAGACACTTCAAGAAGATGCTGCTGAAGTGGATTGTGAACTCTAATTTGGATTCGTGGATGTATTTTAATTGATATTTTAAAATGTAATTTGTGAACAGTTGAAACAGCCATTTGCGGCTAGTAACTTGTACACTATAATAATAATATCAAGAGAATTATTGATATTACAGTGTGTTTCTACTCCAACACGATTCACGAGTTCTTTATCATCGCAGATTAATTACGTTCATACAGATAAATAACTTGATATCTCACATTTGTGGATATCAAATAGCTTTGATGTTTGATAAATCGTATCGTTTACATTGACGACTGGCTAGTCGATGCGATAAATCAGCGCAAAGCCACTAACCTCGCTAACGCCGATGGTATCTTGTTGATAATTTATAACTTTTATATGCTAAATCCCGATTTTGATCGATAATTTAACAACAGCCAAACCAATGCCCGTAGCCCTAAGCCGTTTTCAAGTTGTTCGATTAAGAGTTACTAACCTGATTAATAGTAGCAATAGATCAACTTTATCTACGTGCAACTCAACTAAAAACGAGCAGAAGGTTGCTAATAATTGCATTGCACAACCAAAAATATTTCGGTCGTAAGTGCAAAAAAAACGTTCTGATAATAAATGTCCTCGGATTTTTGGATAATGTAAGTGCCATATATTGTTTATTAAACAGTTATATGTTCATATATATAGTTTCAACTTCTGTTTATAAAACCTATGGTTTGTGTATTCAATTTTTTAAACAGTATGGAAAGTTTTTCAACATGATAGTCTCGATACAGATCCGAATGATTGAAAATCATCACAAATGAATATACTGGGAAAGTACCCTTAAAAGGTTTAAGGTTAAGGCTGTAGGAGGATCATCAGTTAACAAGCTTGACTTACTTATCAATCATTTATCCCCTTCTGTTTATCCGTATGTTGTAGACTCGGGTACCAACGAAGAGACAATGACATCCTTACAAAAAAAACTTACGAAAAGGCTGCCAACGAAGTTTTTGCTAGACATATGCTGATATACCGAACACAAAAAACCGGCAGAATGTTTAGACGAAAATTTTTAAGTGCTAAAGTTGTTAGCCCATGATTGCAATTTTCGAAATTTAATTGCTGATAAAGTTTGTGATCAATCACTCTGCGATGCTTTTATCAATGGATTACATTCTAATTCAGTAAGACAGATTTTTAGAGAACACCACTCTCTATTTAACGGTTGATTATCAACAAGCACGTTTGATTGAGTTGGGTTATATGCAAGCAGATATATTTTACCAATGTCAACAAAGTACAGTAAAGCACCATTCTTTCAATGTATGATCAAAGTCAACAAAGTACAGTAGAACACTATTCTCTCAATGCATTAAAAGTTAGTAGTAAATCAGATCAAAAATGACTATTATCACAATCTACATTCAAGATAACTGATGATCAAAATTTGGTAGAATCGATGCCAATGAATAAGTGTTATTTATGTGCTGGAGTCAAACACCCCGAAGAAAAAATCCTACCTTTCTTCTGTGATAGCAAGCGTTAAATCCAACATCCGTTTGATAATAATAAGATTTTCTCAATAAAATAAATAACATGGATAAATTTTAATTGTCAAATAAAGACAAAAAAGCCAGAAGTTTCTTCTGTCTTCTTCTGTTGAAGTCTTCTGTATTCATGGTCTCAGGTCCAGTAATATCTGAGCCCTCCAGCCAATCCAACACGTCGCCCTCCGACTAAACCACACGGGGTCTTTCACCCCCCCCCGAAGAGTCCAGTCGGTGCGGACTATGCTGGGTAAACGCGAGACGAGGAGCTTGAGAAACCTTAGTCTTTGTTCTGGGGACGTCCTCTTGAAAATAAGACAAATCCCGAGATAGCCCAAGTACCCCATAGGGGCACTTGGTTTTCTTTTTTAATGACAGGTGTTGGGCCCGTGTCAGGGCCTATCTAGCTATCTTCAGGATACGTTTAAGTATATCCAGGTCAGCTTTCGCTGACCAGTTCATCGTAATGGTGAACCCCAGGTATTTTACTCGATATGTGAAGGTAAGGACTGGTTGATTAGTCAGGATGGAAGATAGAGCTGAGAGTGCTAATCTCTTTAGTTTTTTCCTTGTCGTAGGGGCGCCATGAAAGACAGTAACCTGCGATTTGGGGGAGTTTAAAACAAGGTTGGAAATGGGCAGCTGATCTTTTAATCTTGTAAAGAAACGGCTGATGTCAGAGACTACATCTTTGCACCTGCGTCCAGAGAACAAGGATGTGGTATCATCAGCATATACCACAAGATGTTGATCGCGTTTGAATTGTTTGTATAGTTCAATGGAGGCAGCAAGATATAAGATTGGAGAAAGTGGGGAGCCTTGAGGCACACCTGTAATAGGGTAGAACTGACGTACATCAGGGTCGTCTTCATAGAAGAATCGCTTAGTGTACAACAATATTTCCACCCTGTTAACAATTATCGCTGGCAACCCGAGGGACCTGAGAGAAGTGATAACAAAAGGGATGGAAATGCGGTCAAATGCAGCCGAAAAGTCAAGAAAGACAGCCACAGCAAGCTGATGACTGTTATCTTGACAAAACTGTTGCACCTCACCTATTGCTGAATGAACCAAGCGATTTTTTACGTACCCATGAAAACCCGGTGAGATTAAATTTCGCCTACTTAGATGGTCGCGGATTTTAAGCGCAAGCGCTTTTTCGTAAATGGAGATGAGGGAGTTTTGAATTAAAATAGGCCGCAGATCCTTGAGACATGTAATCGACTTCTTTTTAGGTAAAAATACTTTACGGCTAATATTGATGTTAGCAATGTCGGACGGGGAGGCAAATAGCATTGTTATGGCGACTTCCTTTCTCTGACTGTCTGTCAAAAGCTGACAGACACGAGTGGAGAGTGGCGCATGGGTTCTGGTGGTGACCGAGAGTGGCCCCCAGGAGTTAAGGATATCTGTAACAGATAAGTCCCTACTCATGAAGTCACACCAAGGCGGGATTGGTTGGGGTGATTGAGTGGCTTCATAATTGTGTAGGGATAGTGACTCATCCAAAACTTTATCAAGGCCTATTCTACCAATCCAACATAATGCTCTATCCTTCCAACAGACTAACTTCTCCTTCTTGAATATTTTCCAGAAGGTAGACTGAGAAGGGCTAAGGCGATCAATGCTTGCCTCATCCCTACTCAGCTGGAACCTATATGTGATGCTCCAATATTCATTCGAGAGGGCTTGTCTGGCGGAAACAGAGATTAGGAAGGTGTAGCATTTTAGCTAGGACCTTTTAGCGAAGAGAGGTATGTAGGTCATGAGAGGTGGTCTGTTGTTGGCGCGACTGCTCAGTACAGAAGGGTTTCAACAACCTCGTCTTCAGTAGCAGTAATATGTCGAGGAGTGAATTAGTTGTAGAACAATGAAAGGTGGGGGATGGTGGTTTGTGAATAAGATAGTCGTTCATGGCTCTGCGGTTTGCTGCATTAATCCAACGACCAGTTCTGTCGTTGAAGTCACCAAGTAACATGTCATAGCCACTATCGAATATACGATCCAGAAGGTCACGGTTCTTGTGAATTTCTCCTGGCCGTATATAAATATTGGCTATGCTGATGCGTTTACCGTTCATACGAAGTGATATAGCTAAACAAGATAGTGCAGGACAAGAGTAATTAATAAGCAGGGAAGATCTTAAGGAGCATTTAACTAAGGTTAAAAGACCTTGAGATTAAGAGGATGGGTTATATACGGAGTGAATTAGGTGTATATATGCTGAGGGATAAATCGAGTAATGTCCTGGAGTCCGTTTGATGCAATGCTCTCGTTGACAATATGCAATCACTTTGCTCATTTTAATTATCCTTGTGCTGATAAACCAGCACAATGTCAATGCTTTTATTAATACGGGGAATTCAAAAAGCTTTATTGACAAATAACTAGCTAGAGAAATCAGTGTGCATCTCAAAAGGCAAATAAAGCAAATATGCATGGTTGCTGGAAAGTTCGGAATTCATCTTTATGGTTTCCGTTCAATCCAAATAACGTTTTATTGAATGATCCATACTCTTAAATAGTGTCATGCATGATTAATACTGTGACGTCATAATATGTTTCGAAATCTTAAAAAATGCATTAGCGTAATTGAAATTTAAATATGAAGATTATCAAATGGACATGTGCACTTGCGTATACACGAGTTCATGTACTAACTTTATTCTCTGGAATATTGACTGTGTTTGAGCATATTGCTATTAAATTTAGAAAATTCTTGGGAAAATATCGATACTTATTTCGCTCCGAAACCAACAGGATGTTATAAAGATACTACCGAGTTATCTATATCAACATGGAGAGCACAAGTGTTGATAGTGAGTAGAGCTAAACAAAAGAAACGATTAGTGATAAACTACCCACAGACAATCAACAGATATACATTTTCACAATTGACAATGTACAAATTTTCGAATAGCAAATTAATACATTGTAAACCAACGCCGTCAACTAACCGCCTACGCCAACAATGCTAAGCTCGTTTTCAAGGTTCATCTTCATCGGGCTTAATCTTATTAGCCCGACCACCAGTGTTACCACTTTCACTGCTAACTTGCTTAAAACATATCGGCTTTGTCTTCGATCACGCTCGACAACTAACTCGTTAGAGAGGAAGACTTGTTATACAATTCTTGTTATAACTTGTTATACATTTCTAGACGTGTATCATATCCAAAATCGCGATCCATTAATCGCTGAAATCGCAACATACAAAGTGTTCAATGCCTTAAAAGTTCAAAGCGCATATCAGTAGATACTCCTATCAGAATACTATAAGACATATACCGCATTTAAAGCGACTTAGATATCATATTGATTTTAAAGAATTTCTTCCGGATTTACAAACGGTAAGGTAGCCTTTCAAAGACTTCTGTACAAGATTGTGAAGAGCTATAGTAACAATAACATCCGCTTACTTTAATAATATCACAACATGCAATAAAGATCAAGCCGAACACGATGATAACTCTAAACAATATCTTGATATGGTACGCTGTTACGAGCTTACGCGGAATCATGATAAATGCCAATATTATTTACGTATAAACACGTGTCAGAGTATGGAATTGCCGCGACTCTATCACAGGGCGATACATTGATTGTATTTTCGAGGAGGTTGATCATGAGTAAGCAAAAACCTGCATATATGGAAAAAGACGCATGTGCTCTAATTGAAGCGATTAGGAGCTGGCGGCATTGGTTAGCAAGATATTTTCGTCTTGTTAGCGATCAAAAGTCAGTTATTGTTTCATTTATTTTTAGCCAGAAGTAGCATTGTAAAATTTAAAAAAAAGACTAACCAGATGAAGACTTAAACTTTTATGTTTTTTCTATAATTACGGTTATCGACGTGGTAAGTGTAGTTGCTGATACATTGTCTCGAGTTTACGCTATGACTCTGGTATAACTAAAAATTTTCATTTTGTGAAGACTCAAAACTTTTCGTACAGTTCTGGTGACATCAAAAACGTCACTTGACGGTGTTCCATTTGTGCCAGAATCATACCGCGTTTTCTTAAACTATCTGACGCACATATTATACGATCATTGAAACCCTTTGAGCGGATCAGCATTGATTTTAAAGGATCACTGCCGACAACATCAAGCAATCGATACTTACTAATGGTAGTGGATGAATTTAGACGATTCCTTTATGCTTTTGCTTGTTAGACATGACATACGAATGATTATCAAAAGTCAGCAGCATATATTTTACATGTTCCGCACTCTATCATTTATTAATTCTGACAATGATAGAGTGTTCACTTCAGAAAAATTGCAGACGTTCTTATATCGTAATGGTAGAGTTTGATCACTTCAAGTCCCTACATCCTGTTGGAAATGGGCAAGTTTAAGGAATGAATGTTAATATGTAGAAGGCCATTGTCTAACTGGCTTTAAAAACTAATAAATAGCCAATATCCAATTGTGAAAAATTGTTGTTTATTGCGTTGCATGTAATGGTCTTTGTTATGTACTTGTACAGGATGCACGCCCCACGTGCGTATCTTCCTTCACTACAGACGGACTGCATCGGGTAACAGTTTATTAACATGGTTAACAAATATTTGATACAAAGTTCTTGTTTGTATTTCCTCGACATTAGAAGTACGACTCAATTGTAGAAGACGCATGGATTGTACACGTCAACCATCAGTACGCTCGGATGCAATATACAAATAACAAAATTATGTCATTTAGACACCTAGCACCTTTAGATCCGCATAATTCTGAAAATTAACAAAATGACTAACTCAAAAATATATTAATCCTCAAACTGAACGGACGGTAGCACAAAGTCATAAATGCCGAAAAATAAGACGCAAATGATTTTACTTTCGAGAATAAACCACAAATGAGAGAGATTAGATGTAAATTCAAACAGGAGCGCAAAACATGTAACACTTTTGTTTTTCGTTCCAGAAAAAAACCACAACACAAAATACACACCGATCTTTTATACAGTTAACCTACCAACAATTTGCTGATTGTATGCCGCTCATAACGTGGCGGCAAATTTCTGGACATCCATCGCCGCTGTCCAAAACGGCATGTGCAAACGAAAGCACACTTTCCTCACATCCCACCCTGCTTTTGTGATCCTCACATCGTGCAATCATAATAGTCCAAATACACAGGACGTCTTGTCGTACGTTCTGATCAACGAAGAGTTTCATTAACAGTCCATGATTCCGGCATCTCTAACAATATCAAATCGCCTGTATCCGAGTCGTCGTTTAACTCGCGAAGTTGTTTCCGTTCATTTTCATTTTGAACACTTATCTTCGGTTCGACAATATGGCGGATGTCAGATATATGACGTGGAATCCCATTGATCGCAACAGTTACATCGAGTATTATCTGTTTGACTGCACCCTTGAACCACAGTGTCGTACATCTAGCATTGGGAGGTTTAACCAATACGATTTCACCAATGTCATATCCACATTTTACTGATACTTCTGCAAATCTAGGTAATACGTTGGGATGTCGCCATAGATAATTGTAGATTCCATGTGAAGGACTGTTACTGTTTCCCGTATTTGACTTTGGCGATAAATTATACCAATAAACAGCTTCCATTAGAAAATATTTGCATTGCAGCTGCTCGTTTAATGGTACTGTGATTACGTTCAATGATTCCATCATTTTGTGGACGAAAAGCTGCTCGAAACCGAAGACAAATATTAAACCTGGAGGCTAGATCATGCAACTCTTGTGACCTGAATACTGTACCGTTATCCATCAATAACTCTTCCGGGAAGCCATGCTCAAATAGTACTTCACGTAATTTCAAACAAACTTGACGTGCCGATTCATCACGAAGCTCTTTCCATATTGCAAAACGGCTTGGTCCACTGTCCACGATCGTTAAATATACGACACGATTATAATGAGTGATATCAACAGCGAGCCGAACCCACGTTCTGCTAACATCGCAACTACCAACACTGTAGAAGCTAGATGGTCGATCAATGCTCTAACTTTCGCGACACTTACTAACACTCTCGTCAATGTCACTGCAAACTACATCTGGGTACACAATTCGTGCAAGGCGGTAGGATCGTTTAACCTCAAAATGATGCATATTATGCAAATCCGTAAGTTTATTTTCCAACTCACTATCTTTAATGGACGTAACAACGTTGACTACATCTTCTTGGACTTTCGGTGACAAAATCGAGCGGTGAAGACGAGTAAAACAATCAGCCTTATTTTCCGATGAACTGACATAGCACCAACACACATTTAATCCCGTTTCCTCAATGATTGTTATCAGTGTAGACAACCTCCTTCTGATAAGAATTTCAGTAGCGTCCTTCGTACAAAGTTTACAACATTTGCTACTTGTCACTTGAAGCCAATTCAAAACAGTTTGAGAATTTGTGTTGACACGAAGATCGATAATACCTCATTTAAGACCAAGGTTGATCCCTCTTATAACCGATTCCAATTCGGCAACATTTATATGTAGAGAGTCTGTCTTTTTTCGTAACCAACTTGCATCCTCAACTGTTATGCTACTTATTTCAAGTATCACTCCCATAGCTATGTTACCAGGTTTCAATGTCGCCTGTACCATTGAACGACTATATCACATCCGTTAATTTCAATTTGCTCATTTGCCGCTAGCTCGGTTAGCCTGTAAATTCAAACAGGAGCGCAAAAACTGTAACACTTTTGTTTTTCGTTTCAGAAAAAATCCACAACACAAAATACACTCCGATATTTTATACAGTTAACCAACCAACAATTTGCTGATTGTACGAGTAAGCTCCTCGTCTCTCGTTTACCCAGTATCGTCCGCACCGATTGGATTCTTCGGGGGGTGAGAGACCCCGGGTGGTTCAATCGGAAAGCGGCGTGTTGGATTGGTTGGGGGCTCAGATCCCCATGGATTTGAGGCCAGAATAATGGTGAAGACTAGACAATGATTATGAAGATCTGCTTCGAACTATTTGTCTTGGACTTTCTGTTGTTAATATTTACTTATTTATCCTTTTGTGTTAGTAAGAAAATCTATTATTATTATTGATTGTACGCCGCTCTTAACGTGGCAGCAAATTTCTGGGCTTCCATCGCCGCTGTCCAAAAATGGCATGTGCAAACAAAAGCACACTTTTGTCATATTAGATTATATCTTAGACAGTCAATGAAATTAAATCAGATGGTAAATTGCATCAAGAGAAATTTTCGGATAAAATCGTAAAGGTAATACAAATGTAACAAAATAAAATTTAGAGCATCATCAATCTCGTAAATGGCGTTCAAGACGGAAGCCGGTATATTTGACGGACCACTCTTGTAAACTGGCTATGGCGAATTTCAAATACCATGTTTATTAAACAGTTACGTGTTCCCATTTATAAATGTTCAGCTTCTATTTATAAAAACCATTGTTTGTGCATTTCAGGTAGATATCAGAAGGATAATCTGCGAAATGTGTAACTTGTTTGGATCATACTTTTCGTTGATTGCTTATAATGCTTCTGGTTACGGAGAGAGATAATGCCTACAATAGCTTTAAAAATGGTAAAACGACATTTTGTAAATTTAAGCAATTTTGCAATATTGAGAAAAGATCCTATCTAGTATTAAAATGAATAAAAAGAATTAATTCTTCCAATATTTCGCCTATCATTTGTAGGCATTATCAAGGGCATTGTAAGTATTTATAACCAAGACAATTTTTTAACAAGTCCTGTTTAAAATTTTTCTTGGTTATAAATACTTACAATGTCATTGAAAATGCCTACAAATGGTAGGTGAAATATTGTAAGATTTATCTTTTCTTGGTTTAAATGATGTAAAGGGTATTTTATCTCAATAATTTATAATCCCCAACGAGTATCATTTCGATTTAATGAATTTCGTAAAAGTGGGACAGGTTTGAAAATAAATTATATTTGAATTTAAAATAAGTTAAATTTTCAAAGGAGCTTATGCAGCGATGTCTTTGAGATCCTCACACCTTCTTTTTCTTCGGATGAGTGTTTTTAGCACAGAAGACTTATTTGGATGCCAATACGTTTTTAGGAAACTTTGTCGGTCAAGAAGAAAATCAAATGCTAGTCCAGACGTTTTACCGTCGATACTTTTCATGATCTTGCATATTTTCTCTGTACCTCTATACAACATGTTTCTGCTTCAATCAGTTCGAAAAATTTACTATTGATTGGATAAACTCGACTGTTTGCCCATAGTTAGTCCCGCGGAGAACTATGCAATATAAACTTATCACTATAAAGACTAATACTTCAATAGATAAATTTCTCAATGCTTTAAAATCAGTAGAGTAAATACTAATAGATAAATAGTTATCATCAATGAAAAAAGGATATATATTACAAATGCGTGCCGGATCACGCTTACATGACCACAAAGAAAAAAATCTAAATGATGTGTCTATAAGATGGGAATGGAGGTATTTGAAAATATCACATGATATTTCTAAATCATGTGATAAAGGAGGGAGCGCGGCGGACGTTGAGAGGGAGCTAATTCCAGGCAAGGAGAGCAACGACCAGGATGGATCGGAGACCGTAGTTGTTAGAGTAATTGGGAAAGTGAAGTAAAAGGGAATTACGGAAAAGCAGCGATAGAGAGGTGGGTGAGTGTCGTCTAAGAAAGGGAGGTTGATGAACGATGAAAAGCCGACAGCGATGAGAAGAAAAGTGACGAGAAGAAGGCGGAGTTTGATTGGATGTGGATGGTGGGCCAGGAGAGTTGGGCAAGATATTTGGATGTGTGGTAGAAGCGACGGATACGTAGGAGCACTCGAACGGCGAAGTTGATGATGCGTTGTAGGGTTAGGATGATGGATTTAATTGGCGAAAAAGCTCAGGCAGTAATCGATTTTAGGGAAGAGAAGCGATGAAAGAAGAGACATACAAGAATGGAAGTCGATAAGGGGACGGATACGACAGATGCCACGGAGAATTAAGTTAGACGAGCGCACCTTGTTGCAGACGAAGGGTATAAGGGAAAGGTGATCATTGAAATGGAATCCTAAGAAAGTGAGATTGTGGACATATGGGGATGATTGATACGGGAAAATATACAGGAAAGGATATATGTTAGGTTGACGGGGGAGGATCCACATTATTTTGGACTTATCCAGGTTTAGAACGATATGAAGATGGGGGAGACATTTGTAGATAGAAGAAATACAGTTGGAGGTAGAAATACCGATGTCATTATGCGATGGGCGGGTGCATGATCATAGATGAGGATGTCATCGGCGAATTGTATGACGTTAAAGGAGTAAGGTTTGATAAACAGAGAGAGATCGCAAAGCAGAAGAGAGAAACACAGTGGACCTATGATTGAACCTTGTGGGACGTCGAAGAATATAAAGATGTTAGGGGAGGATGATGAATGATATCAGACGAGATAACAACGGTTGGATAGATATGAGGCAAACTATGCTACGGGAAAAGAAAAAAAGCCGTGATCATAACGAAGGCGAGAAAGGAGGACGAAGTGGTCGACAATGTCGAAGGCGTAGAAGAGGTTGAGGGAGATGAGAACGCTATATAGAGCTTATCACGAGAAACGAGTATGTCGTTGTAAACTTTCATGCAGGCGATTACTGTGAATTGATTAGAGCGGAAAGCGGATTGGATAGGAGGGTACAGATTGTATAAAGAGAGATAAACATTGATCAGTATTAAGATGAGGCGTTCTATGAGCTCACAAATAGTAGGGAGGAATGAAAAGGGGACGATAGCTAGAAAGAAGGAAGGGGTTCAGCGATTGTTTTTTAAGGAGGGAACGAACGAGGGCGAATTTCCAGTGTGAAGGGAATATACAACTGCGGATGGACGAGTTAAACAAGGTGGTGCGAAAAGGGGATATCGATGAATATATTGATTTAATTATGTGGGTCGCCAGGGGATCGGCAGGTGAGGTTTTGTTGGGCATGGACATGAGGACAGATAAGACTTGGGCAGGTGAGACAGGGAGAAGATGAAAGAGTTTCGGGAGGATTAGGCGGGGAAGAGTGGGATGGGATTGAGACGGGGTGTGAAAGAGCAACGTGGATACTTTGATCTATAGAAATGACGAATAATCATGGGGATTGATGTTGCAAGACGAAGAGAATCGAGAAAGTTTTGAGTTAAAAATATACCATAGAGACTTAGAGTTTATTGAAGTGTTGACTTTATGCTGCCAGAAGGAGTTGCATTTGGTAGGTAGTAGGTTGAGATGATACCGGCGAATAGCAAGATAGGAATCACGTAGATGCGGAGTGAGCGAGCGGATATCACATCTCACTCCGTCATCACATCCCTTATGAATCAGACGCCTCACTTATGAATCAGTCGAATCAGATAAATCAGAAAACATCACCTCACTTATGAATCACATGAATTATTGATAATTCTTAATTGACTGGAATACGGCTGTGATTGTAGAAAAAATCTGAATTGCCGCAGACAGTAACATATGAATGGCAACGCTTCCCGCAAAAGCAGTGAAGACTATTAGATGAAAGACCTTTGTGAGCATAATATGGACACTTGTTTTGGTATGTGAATAAGTTGTAGAGCTCGTAACGATTGAAATGATACAGGAAATTTTTCAAGTATTATTAATGTATATGCACGTAATGGACTCGACAAAGGTTAGGGCCGCATGCAAAGTAAAATAGCTCGTTTGGTTATGTGGAAAGGTTTCTACAGAATTTCGTAGATGTCTAATTCTTGCATTACATGCATAATTGGGTGAAATCATATCAGTTTTGATAGGAATTCGTTACTTGTACCAGTTGTTTTTAGATAATCAATAGTTTCCAAAAAGCGAACACTAATTAGAAGAACTGCTAATGTGCAGAATTAAAAACAATAATTAATGTGTTTAGAATAATGTTTTACGGATTCGTATAGCTTAGTATTAAATCTGATTTGCATATGCTAGTTATTAAATCAATTACAGAGATTAATATTATAGTTAATCATATTTTGACATCCGGATCAATATTATAGTTAATATTATTAACTATAATACTGGACATCCGGGTGAATATAAAAAATATATATTATATTTGCGTAATTTCATGATTAATGCTCAGATACATCATCGTCCTGTAGTACTGATTGTCTTTATTGATCTAAAACACTAAAATATCAGAAAAATGATTGCTAGAATCCTATGTAACCGAAAAACAGAAACAATCGTCATTGTAATTAATGCAGGGGATCGATATATCGATGCCATTACAGTGGTATCGATATATTGTTTTAATTATAAACGATACGGTATGCGACAACACAAGTGTTCCTCAAACTTCACTCAAAGCAGCAGTAATCTCAATTTGCCGTGAATATCATCTTTTTAGTATTAAAATATTTTGGGTCTTACTTGATTTGTGCCTTTATACTTACATGATCTGATGATAAACTTGTATGTATATAAAACATCATTGTGTAATGCACAAATTGCGTATACGTTGCTTAACTCAGAAACGCAAAGCTTAAGTTATTTGTTTTGTTTGTATGTGTGTAAAATATGAATTTATGTGGAAAAAAAAACATTTTAAACCAGTTCCTGGATAACGATAACAGTCCGGAGATTCATAAAAATGTAAACGTTTTTTCAAAAATCGGGTTTAATGTATTCAGTATGATTGTCCGCTCGCTAAAAGTCAATTTGTTATCAAAACTTTTTAGTTCATTTTTAACTGATAAATAAGCTGATAATATGGTCTGCTTAAAATGTGATATAATATTTTGACATAATTTTGATAGAAGCTAATTAATTCAACAAACACGAGTTTACTAAAAGATACTTTATGATTATAAGTTATTACTATTATTTCTCTTAAATTGATCGCCACAAATTCCAGCGAAATATTATACGGTTTTTCAATATAAATTTAATATTGAACTCATTTCAAATGCATACAAATACAATATCTGATTCTCAAAATATGTTATAAAACTAGTCACAACTAGTAGAACAGATGCTACCAGTCTCTCCAGGATTTGGATAATTATGCTGTTGGATTTTGACTACTCCTAGATTAAGTAACCGAATTCAAATACATGTGTGCTAAAACATTGTAGTCTTTATAATTAACTAACTAACTATTTAAACAATATATTTTAAATTCGTTAATGTAAAAATGTATTATTTATAATACAGAACATCAGTCAGATTGATGCTTGGTTTGTATATAGCGAAACAATTTCTAAATAAAAAATTATGATGGTTCGTGATATTTGATAAGGCGACTCCTTAATCCGAAGGAATTAAGGAATTAATTGATTAGTTAATTAAGGAATTAACATATTCTTGGAATTCTTTGATGATATTGATTATATTATTAGGTTTCCCTGACAGTGTATTAAATCAACAGAGGAAATACGTCATTAGTATGTATTTAACCATGCTGATATGGCGGGTGAAGGAATAAAGGCCGAAGCATGTTAACATAGCAGTTATTTCTGGTAACCTCATAAAAATTGACTTTTATTTTAAATTTTATTATAAATATAATTTATATATGATCTTATACTATTATTTATTATTATTTTTATTTAGCTTATTTTTAATTTATAAATAATATAAAATACGTAGACTCAATTAGCTGATCTTCTAATTCTATCTTCTCTTATCTCTTCTCAAATCAAATGCCTTCTAATATTCTTCTTGCATTCTGAAAATATTGAGGTATTTGCCCCAAATATTGCGTTTTGGGTTAATGCATGGTGCGCAATAGCTAGTAAGTACATATGCATATATCTATTTTGTGTTGTGAAATATATATAGCAGTTCCGTCTGATGAATAGCAGTTACGCCTTATATATAGATGTATAGCAGTTCCGCCTGATGACATCTAATCCTTATTCTGATACATCATCTGTTATTTATTAGTCAATTCATAAAAATTAACTTTTATTTTAAATATGAATTTTTAATTTTAACTTGATATAAATTATAAAAATATTACATAATTATTTATTATTTATAATTATTTCTTGTTATTTATTGCATAATTTTTTAATTTTTATATAGCATTATTTTTAATTTATAGAAGTTTCGCCTAATATACATCAATTCCGCCTGATGACCTCTAATCCTTATTCTGATACAACGTCTGTTATTTATTAGTCAATTCATAAAATAGACTTTTATTAACTTTTAACTTGAAATAAATTATAAAAATATTATATAACAATTATTTATTATTTATAATTATTTATAATTATTTATTACTTAATTTTTTAATTTTTATTTAGCATTAATTTTAATTTATAAATAATATAAAGTACGTAGACTCAGCTATCTAATCTGATTTATCAAAATGCGTTGGTGCTCTGTGGTAAGCTATAAGGTAAAAATCTATTGAAGATTGTGTGAATCAATCAATTTTATTGAACACGTAATACAGTGGCAGCATATACAAAACTATAATTTTCATCCTGATGTTAAACATTCCAACTTTTTATAATCTTCAATTATATGTCATGATATAACAGGATATTGACTCACACAGGTTAGAATCGTGGCGAAGAATATTCTATCTCGATTGTCCATCTAATCATGACTAATTGGATAGCACGCTAAAAGATTAGTAACTGGAGGAAATACGAGGACGGAGAGTATTTACTTGAAACTAGTGCAAAAGATGCACAGCTTTTTAAAATCATTTATATAATTTAACATATACATATTTTAAGCGAAGTTTAAAATTGTTTGATTTAATATATACATATTTTAAACGAGATTTAAAATAGTTTGATTTTGGACTGAAAGAGCGGACTGAACAAACGGATGAACGAACTGACTGAACGAACGGATTGAACTAACGAATGGAACGAATGAACTGGACGATCGAACTGAACGAACAATATTAACGAATGGACTGAACATACAACACTGAACTCTTCTGCTAAATTATGTTAGTGGGCTTGTAAGCGCGCCGTTGGCACCCATTGGACACTTAAGAATAAATTTATCTTATTAATAAATTTATCTTATTATAGCCGTTCATCCTGATAAACTTAAATTTGATAGTCCTTTCCGTTATTTTCGCATTTTCGAAAATAACGAAATTATTAAGAATTGCAACAATATGTAATGATATTGGCTTTCTTCAAAATCATTTAAATAATTTAATAGATACATATTTTAAACTAGGTTACTATAAAAATAACATCAAGCAGAAAATAGTAAAATATATAAATCAACACAATAATATAAAGAATAAATTTAAACTCTTAAGTGGCAAATTTTTATGGATGGATAATAAATAATATACTTTGTATTAGAATAAGATACTAGATAGTTATTTTAGAGGAAATACATCATTAGCATGTATTTGGCCCCGCTGCTATGTTGGGTAGAGGAGTTAGGGGCCGAAACCTGATAGCATAGCAGTTCCTCCTGATGACCTCTAATTCTTATTCTGATACAACGTCTGTTATTTATTAGTCAATTCATAAAAATGACGTTTATTTTAAATTTTATTTTTTATTTTTTATTTTTTAACTTGATTTAAATTATAAAAAATCTAAAAACAATTATTAATTTTATTATTTAATTATTAAAATTTTGATTTAGCATTATTATGTTTTGTTTATTTTATAATTATATAACAATACGTAGACTCAGTTATCTGATTTAATGCTTCATTCCATAATAACATATGACCCGTTCTTAAGAGCTCTTGATACATTTAGCAGTTCATAAAAGGCTTCGGTTTTGCCAAAAAATAGCTCTCAACTGTCAGTAGTTATCTTCATGACTTTCACAATGCGTTTGATCAAATTTATATTTATTTTGTTACCTCGTCTCTTAGGTTTTTCGGGTTGCCTAGGAATGTGGTTAACAAAGTGGAAATACTGCTGTATACAAAACGCTAATCCTACGAAGATAAACCTTATGCGCATCAATTATACATAATTATCGGTGTGCCTCAAGGCTCTCCTCTCTCCTAACTTATACTTAACCGCTTCCATTTATCTTTAAAACTCTCTGTCGCGCGATTAACATCTTATGATATATGTAGATGATACCACATCCATGTTCTCTGAACACATTTTCAATGATGCTGCATCTTAAACAAGACATTACTTTTTCAGATTAAAAGACCAGTTACTCCTTTTTGACTCCCTCAACTCATCAAAAACAGATATGGTTGCTTTCAATAGCACCTATGCGACAAAGAAAAAGTTTAAGAGACTGCACTATCATCACTTTAAATCAGCATCAAATCAAATCTCATCAAATCAACAGCTCATTCTTTTAAATATCGACATACTTATGTTTCACTGTCTTGATAAACTGGGCTACAGGATTCGACTTGAATATACTAAAAAATGTCCTGAAAAGATCAAAATAGATTCTGAAACGGTCCGATATCTGTTATTAAGAGATAATGTCCAAATTCCCCTTTGATGTACTTCGACAATCTTCAGTATTGTCTTATTTTACCGAGAACGTATACTGGAACAAAGAGAACTGTCTCTTAAGCTCCGTATTTTGAGACTACCGTCCATAGTGAATCGCGATTTAGTTCTTAGATGTATGGTAGTCTCTATGTGGCTCAATCGCAAAATGTGACGATGGTGATAGCTGTCGGAATTATATCCTTATATCAATTAAACGATTCTAAACAGATGAACGAGAGGACAGTGAGATCATGTATCTACCAAACACTTTTTCAATCTTATCTATTTAGTATCTATATCCACATGTATTTTTAGTTTTATCATTTTTTTAACTGTGATCAGGCAAAATAGCCTTATGGCTAAGCCTTGTAAGAATAATAATATTGATGTGTCAATTAAGTTTTGACAAGACGATCATTAACGTATATTTAAAAGTATCGTCGAGCAAAGTATCTACACAATTGCACGCTACACCCATGATATGCACTTACTGCATGTCAACGAGAATCTATGATCCATCTATACAATCTAACTTACTGAATACAAATTTGTACGTTCAGCATGTCTAGATTTGTGATGGTAGATAACATTAACAGCCACTAAATTATTGAACCTGTGTATTTCTAATCCGGGTAGTAGGAACATCTTTCAATCGAATATATTGTTATATAATTAGCCAACTGTAGAGACCATTCATCATGATTTTACTTATATTGTGTATTAGTTTTGACCCCTCTTTTACGCGTATTCACTACAAATTATTGGAATACATCAATTGAGTTAATAATATATTGCAATATAGACAGAGAACGTATAACGTAGGACGTAATAATTTAACACTTTATATTTATATATATTTTTATTGTTTAGTTTAAAATGCCCAAGTCTTCGGGCGTAATAGCTAACAAATAACTTCTTTATAAATGTACTTATCATCTAAAGCAATACATTGATGGAAACATCCTTTTGAAAAATTGTCAGCCTAAACGTCAGCTCGAAGGAAAAATAGCTAAAATTCAAATAATTAAAATCATCAAAATAATTAAATAATTGAAATAACTAATAATCTAAAAATATAAGAATATGTTTATTAAGCTTTGATTTTGTTGCGTGAAACGCAATCAATATTGATAAGTCAAAACGTCAAAAAGTTGATAGAATTTTGATTTTGAACATTTACTTATTGCATGTTATCGTTAAAAGGCCGTTACACGGCAAATGCCTTGTCTAAAGACTGCTCGCAAATAAATACAAATTGAACTAAATAATAACGTTTGACTGATGCATAATATTAAAATTCACATGATCACAGAGCAAGCAGATATTTTCATTAATCGTTTCAATTTTTTAATTAATAACATCAATTTGCTTATTTAGACGCTAATTGCGATGAACATAATATTATTCATACACCCAGATTACTTTTCAATTTGTTTCTGAGAAAACTAATTCATCTGTTGTAATTTTAAACTGATCATTAATTTGATGAAGCCTATTATTTATCGAGAGAGGGAATATTAGAAAAAATCAAACAAATTATAATAAAATAAAAACAACGAGATTAGGTAGGTTCCTCATTTTGAAATCGAATACCAGATACAAGAGTGACGGCTACAAGTGAACTTGCTAGCATTAAATATAGAATTCACACATGAAATATCTACACAAATATCTGTAACGGTTATCATCACAGCATTAGCAAATCGGGCTTCAATTTCACAAAATATTAATGATAGTGTGGGCAAGCAGTTTCATAACTATATCGCCGTCAGCCAAAATAATAGATAACAAAAACGAACACTATATGTATTCTTAGATAGCATCCGTATATACACCATCTTTTTAATAAAGTTCAGTCACATTATCGTCACTACTACTGCTGCTGTTGTTGCTAATAATTGCAGCATCTATGTTTTTGCGAATCCACAAATCCGGATAAATTAATACGTTCATTAGTCTGACGACCGCTACCAACACCAACCGTGGACGGAGGTGGTAATCCACGCTTTATTCCTTCCCATCCATCACATGGTTGTATATTTCCAGCTTCCGCCATTTCATACAATTCATTAGCTATCATCATGAAAGCTTCACGAACTTGGGCACCTGTCTTGGCACTTGTTTCCATTAAGCTCATATCTCTATCCTCTGCGAACCGTCGAGCTTCTTCTATCGATACTTGACGCATATCTTCTAAATCCAATTTTGTGCCTATCAACAGGAAAACAGCTTGATAAGGTTGAATCTGTAACCTCGCTTCATTTAGCCAGTCATCGAGGTGTTCGAATGTTGAATGACGGGTTATATCGTACAACAGAAGTACACCAGCGGAATTGCGATAATAGGATTTTGTAATTGCTCTAAATACGGAAAAAACTTAAACGACAATATCATGGCACAAACAAAAACCCAATTTAGCTTTGTAAGCGACAAGTTTATGGATAGTTTGTAATACATTTTGTAATTAAGAAGAATATGCTATTTGAGACTAAAAAGAAAAGCCAAAACCCGTTAAAAGACAGTCTATAAAGAGACTTATATTTCATCTCACATACCGTCTGCGCTATAGCAATTTATTCGATGAAGGTTATTTAAGCTAGTTGAACGATTTATCGACTTTTATGATCGATGCAAAAACTTTATTATTTATCTGCAAAAATAGATCAGTTAATGCAAACGGATTTTTTAGATATTCCGTACGAACACCTAAAGTAGCTGATACAAAACAGTTGGTAAAACGGTCAAAATAAAATTTACTTTGAACACTATGAATTGAAAACTGAATTAATTACATATTCTAACTACACAGTAGCATCATGTTATTCGCGGAGGATACGTTTCTTATCCAATAAGTTCCGATATTGTGTGAATTGCTGATGCAGTTTTAAAACACGTAAATATGATGTTAAAATTAGCTTTCCAAATGCATTATAAAAACACAATTTTACTGGTTAATACGGTAATAATGTAGCAATGATAATTATCTCGGTTTCTGAAAACAAATGAGTAAATTTAGCATGTCGGAGCGTTCAAAGAACTCAATGAAAACTAATTTTCCTGTAAATGCAATAAATGAGGTCAGTGGAGATTAAGCTTCTCTTGAATATATTCCGGAGGGTGAACTTCCCCCGGTACCAAAATTATCCAACCTGGTGATTATCAGACTTTTGATGCCTCTGGAAAGGCAGAACATGTTCAATGTTTTTATAAGAGGCTTTGCTCATCGATTTAAAAAAAAGGATATTGTTCAATGCGATTAAATATTATGAATCTGAGATTAAAATCTCATTCTGCACTCCTGATCTCGCAATGTCGTACGTAGACTACTTTAAAAAAGAGCATTCGGAACAAGGCATAATTGCTTCCAAACCAATCCTGGCAACAATAAAGATAAATAATATGCCCACATACATTTCAGAAGAAGATATATCAGCCCTAGAAACTGATTACAAAATCTCTAACGTGCGCTTTATAAAAGGGATTAAAGGCTTCCCCATTCCCGTTGCGTTCTGCAATGCCCCGGTTGATGAAGCTCTAAAACTATCGATTTCAACATGCAATCCTTTTATGGGGTATAATTTGAGATTTTCAATAATCGAAACCGACTCACTAACGTACCCTCACTGCAACAATTGTCATCAGTGGGGGCATTGGTCCACTGGATGTTCTTTACCACATAAGTGCGGCGTGTGTGGTACAACTGCTATACATCCTGAGAAGTGCGAAAGTAAGCCATTTTGCGCAAACTGCGGTGGTGAGCACCCCGCATGGTCAAAAAAATGTAAAATCTTTAAGGCGTACCAAAAGAGACACAGGGGTGTAACAGCAAAACCGACTAGCTTCGTGGAAGCTGTATCGTCTAACAAGAATGACGACAGGATGCCGGACACAGAAATTCTTAAACTTATTGAAATGCAGCATCAGGCATCAATGATTCAACTTGAAAAATTGGTCCAAAAATTGGTGGGTCAATTAGCGGAATCCTTCCGTTCTCCTCCTTCTGGGAAGACCAACAATATTAAGAAGCCACCAAAATCTAAGAAACGAAACGGGTCAGCGCTAAGCATAGCCGCTCTGAAGCTTGCTCGGAAGGATTCGATTTGGGCTATGGCTAACGAGGGAAATGAAGATATCGCCCGTGGGCAAGCGACTCCATTTGTCGTGACGGGAAGCGGTAAAGGCGACTTTTCCGCCTCTAGTTGCGACTAGGTGGAGGGCGTCCCACTTCGGTAACACTTACGCAATGGGAAGTAATCAAGGACCTTTTTCACTGAATATCCTTCAGTGGAATTCGGGAGGTGCTTCCGCCCTTAGCCTTCTATCTGGTAGAGATGCAGATGTTATAGTCCTTCAGGAGACGCGGTCTATCCGTCTCCCCCAGGATATTACTCGATTTATCCCTAAGCACATATACACCCACTTTACTCCTTACATAACCCCCTCACTCCTCTTCATCACAAGGTCTTTTAACCCTAGTAAAAAGCTCCTTAAGATCATCCCTCCTATTAAACTACTCTTGTCCAGCCCTATCTTGTTTAGCTATGTCACTTTGTAAGAACGGTAAGCGTATAAGCATAGCCAATGTCTATATTCGGCCAGGAGAAATTCACAAAAACCGTGACCTCCTGGATCAAATATTGGGGAGCGGTTATGACATGTTACTTGGTGACTTCAACGACAGAACTAGTCGTTGGATTAATGCAGCACTCCGCAGAGCAAGGATCGACTATCTTATTCATAAACCACCTTCCCCAACCTTTCATTGCTCTACAACAAATTCTCTCCTCGACATATTACTGCTACATAAGATGTGGTTGTTGAAACCCATTTGCACCGAGCAGTCGCGTCAACAACAGACCACCTCTCATGACCTAATTCGCTGGCGGCTAGAGGACGATACGTTGCTTAGAAGAAGGTTTCACTTTGATCCTATTAGAGTGGCCTTCTTTCAGGCAGCTATCCAACTCTTCCCCAGAATTGGAATTGAGAGTTTGACCGAATTTAATTCCTACCTCTCATCGCAAGCTACCGCGATCCTTTCGACTACCTATAAAGGTCGAATATACAATCCTACTCCAACAAAGCTCAAGGTCCTAGCTAAAATGTTGCACCTTCCCAATCTTTCTGTTTCCGCCAGACATATCCTCTCGAATAAATATTGGAGCTCTAGATATAGGCTCCAGCTGAGCAGGGATAGGGCAAGCATTGCTCACCAAAACCCTTCTCAGGCTTCCTTCTGGAAGATATTCAAGAAGGAGAAATTTGTTTGCTGGAAGGATAGAGCCTTGGTTTGGATTGGTAGCATAGGCCTTGACAAAGTTTTAGAGGAGTCACTTTCCTTACACAATTATGGAGCCACTCATTCTCCCCAACCAATCCCGCCTTGGTGTGACTTCAGGAGTAGGGACTTGTCTGTTACAGATATCCTTAACTCCTGGGGACCACTCCCGGGCACCTCCAAATCCCACGCGCCACTCACCACTCGTGTCTGTCAGCTTTTGACATACAGTCAGAGAAAGGAGGTCGCCATCACAATGCTATTAGCCTCCCCGTCTGACATAGCGGAAATCAACATCAGCCGTCGAGTTTTTTTACCTAAAAAGAGATTAATCACTTGTCCTAAAGATCTGCGGCCCATCTCGATTCAAAACGCCCTCATATCCATCTACGAGAAAGCGCTTGCGCGTAGAATCCGCGTTCATTTATGTAGGCGTGATTTGATCCCACCGAGTTTTCATGGGTTTGTCAAAGGGCGCTCGGTCCATTCAGCAATTGGTGAAGTGCATCAGTTTTGTCAGGATAATAGTCATCAGCTTGCTGTGGCTGTTTTTCTTGATTTTTCAGCTGCATTTGACCGGATCTCCATTCCCTTCGTTATCTCCTCTCTTAGGTCCCTCGGGTTGCCTGCGAGAATTGTTAACAGGGTGGAGATATTGTTGTACACCAAGCGGTTCTACTATGAAGACGACCCTGATGCGCGTCAGTTCTACCCTATTACAGGTGTACCTCAAGGATCCCCACTTTCTCCTATCTTATATCTTGCTGCATCCATTGTATTATTCAAGAATTTTAAACGTGATCAACATCTAGTGGTATATGCTGATGATACCACAGCCTTGTTCTCTGGACGCAGGTGCAAAGATGTAATCTCTGACATCAGCCGTTTCTTTTTAAGATTAAAAGATCAGTTGCCCCCATCCAATCTTATTTTAAACTCCTCTAAATCACAGGTGGTTGTCTTTAATGGCGTTCCTGCCACCAAAAAGAAACTTAAGAGACTAGCACTCTCTACACTCTCCTCCATTTTGCAGCATCAACCACTCCCCATCTTCACGAGTCGAGTAAAATATCTGGGGTTCACCGTTACGGTGAATTGGTCGGCGAAAGCTGACCTGGATAGACTTAAACGTATCCTGAAGAAAGCTAGGTGGGCTCTGAAACGGGCCCAGCATCTGTCATTGAATGGGATAACCCAAGTGCGCCTCTGGGGTACTTGGGCTATCTCGGGATTAGTCTTCTTCTCACGAGGACGTCCCCCAGAACAAAGACTAAGGTTTCTCAAGCTCCTCATCTCGAGATTACCAACCATAGTCCGCCTTGACTGGACTCTTAGGTGTGTGAGAGACCCCGAATGGTTCAGTCAGAGGGCGGCGCGCTGGTGCGGCCGAGGGGCTCAGATCCCTCTGGACCTGAGGCCGTGAATATAAGTTGAAGATTCCAAAATACACGTAGTGAACAGTTTCTATTTTAAGTTGTCTTTTGCATGTTTTTGTTTCTTAAGTTTTTATCAGTTATATAGTTATTAATAAAACCCTTACTTACTTACTTATAATTATCTCGTTCATTAAAACACTTTTGACATCAAGTCGTCCGCAGTGAATCAACAAGGAGAAATGAAATTTTTTAATTTTTCTTCAAGTAAATTTTAATTTTATTTACTAGTCATACTGTATCATCTCTCTTTTCTATTTTTTTGTATAAACTGGCCTTGTTATTTTAAAATTATCTACTAGATGATTATTTTAATTATCTACCAGTTACCGGAATTATGAAAAAACAGAACGGTGAACCGTAAATCAGTGAGCTTATACTAAATACAACATTAATATTTCGAATAATGTGTATTGCACATATTGTATAAAAATGTTATTAGTGCAATCTAATATCATTACTGCTTCTGCAGACAATATCTATTGTTGTCGACGTCTTCGAACATATCCGGTTTTCAACTTAGTTCACTGAACTCTAAACCAAAAAGACGGGTGTGATTTTAAAATATAATTTATTTTGAGCTTATAAATTTTAAGCTCATAAATATGTTCAGATGATACCAAGTTGGAACTTTAAAATGCTTTAACTACATCTCAAGTAAGTGATTCGGTAAAAATTAGCATCAGTAAATAAAAGATAACTTGTTAATAGTTCCGGACTGATCAATAGACTGATCAGTCTGGAACTAAACGTGATGCGGTCTTTAGGACAAAACCCGACAGTAACTGAGTTGCGATACAATCAACGAGTGGACTCAGACGGTAACGAAACCTCCGAGTTTCGCGAGCCCATCACAATGGATAAGAAGATGAAGAGCAAACAATATGTAGTTACTAATGATGACTTGTAATTTTAGACGATTGTCATGTTAACAGTATTGTTAATAATATGTTATAGCGTTTGTTTGCTTTAGCAGTTTAAAAATCAAGCAAACTTGAGTTGTCCACGACAGTGTCCAAAAAAATCATTTAATAATTTATTTTTTTTATTTTTTCTGCATAAAAATGTTAAAAATCAACATTTGCTGGTAATTGTCTTTAACAGGTATGATACAATGATTTTGCAATTCATGAAAGCATCTGCATCCATCTGCTAAACTCGGATTTTTAACTATAAAATATTTTTTAAATAATTTTCGTAAATTTTAAATATCTCTATACTATACAATAGATCTAGGTAATAAAAAAACCCCATTAGGAAATAATAAATACTGTAATTTTACATTAAAAAGTGTCATCAAACGTTGTGCAGTACCTGGGCACTATCGTAAATGATCTCGTGATTTAGCGCTAATTAACCTTCGGGGTAAAAGCTGCCTGATCATCATCAAGGCCATTCTATGGCAGATTTCAGATATGAGAATAAGAACTTGTATATTTAATTAATTATTCATATATATAACACTATAACAACAGTTAAATTATATTCGGTAAGTTTTATTGATTTGTAATAATTATATTACAACTTTGCTATTTCAATCGGAAAAGACCAATTAATAATTTGTTACATTTTAATCGAGGATCCTGTGCGGCATTTCACATTAATAAACTACGTGTTGATCTTGATGCCACTAAACAGTCTTTGAACTCTCTTGTCTCTGAGGTAAATGAAATGAAACACATGCAAGCCATATCTACACCTGCTAGTGTTCAGCAATTGACATCTAATATAACTTCCCATATCCCACTTAAACAAACGTTCGCCAGTATAATTAGAAAAGAGGTATCACGCACTGTTCTAGCTGCCTCACATGCTATGAGAATTGACTCTACTCCTTTAAAACTGGCGCAAACGTTTAGTAGGGATTCACAGAGATTTTCAAATGTTATTATCCGTGATCTTAGGCAGTCGGGTGATGATCTTCGATTAGTTAAGAAAATTTGCTCTTTGCTAAGCGTGTAGTTGCCTTCTGATAGCAAGGTAAAACTACGGCGTTTCTTAGCAAAACGATTTGATACACCACCGTGGCTCATAATGACTGTCGACAAGTCCACCATACTCAACTGCTTTCAAGATCTCACTTATTGAAAGATTCGACGAATTTCCATGATGTTTTTGTGAATGCAGACTTGTCCCTCCCAGAGCGTGAGATTCAAAGATCGTTACGGGAAGAACTTCATCAGAAGCGTGTTGAAAATCCTAACATTGTTTATCGCATTAAAGATTGTCGCGTAGTGCCAAGTTATTCCAAAAAGGCTACCGATGAGAATAAATCTGGGGCTGAAGAGATATCCATATGACTAGCCCAAGATAGTATTCGAACTTACTTCCAGACCAATAAGTCAAATTTACTCCGATTACTCGTTTGATTTAATAGTCCTTACTGAAACTCTTTCAACTCAATTGGTGTCTTTACCTAACTATTACACTTTTAATATCCCAGCATCGTTGGGTAACTGTTGTCGACCCTTCGGTGGCGTGTCCATTGCTGTTAGTTCAAGCTTTACAAACTGGGAAGTTAAAAAGTCATCTAACGTAATATGTATAGTTTCATGTGGTATTCTTTTAATAGGTTGCTATTTTAATCTATTGATGTCGGCTTGTGATATCATCGATGAAGTTTCGCCTTTTTTAAGTGATTTATCTTCTGAAAATTCCATAATCGTTGCGGGAGATTTTAATGCACGTTTCATGAACCATATCCCATCTAAACTTAAGCAACTGTTATACTTTTTTAGTGAGTTTGGTCTTGAGCTGCACGTCCCGTTGAAGGATGGACTTATGAGTCTCACAATGGGCGAAGTTGCATCGATTTCATATTTACAAATGTTAGAGTCAAAAAGGTTAAACTTTTTGAACTTTATAAAACTTTTTGAACTTTTTAAACTTTTTAAACTTTTTAAACTTTTTAAACTTTTTAAACTTTTTAAACTTTTAAAACTATTTAAACTTTTTGAACTTTATAATTCGATTGCATCCGAATGGGCTCTACTCCGCAAACACAAACCTGTATCTTTCATTCTAGAAAATCATATTAACACGCCAATAGAGAAATCCTTGCCTTCACAAATTAGCAGAAAACTTTGTTTCAGGAATTTGAATCATAATATGATTAAAGACGCAGTAGATCTTCTAAATGCATTTGAAATAGAAGCAAGTTTCTCCAAAATCAGTGAATGCCTTCTCACCGCATGTCATCCACTCTCTAATCGCAATTCTCAACATTATGGGAACAATATACATAGTAAGCCAATACACCTTGTACAGCTACGGAGAAAGCTCATATTTATGGGCAGAAGCCGGCGGTTTGATCATGATATTAATATGAATTTTATTTTCTTACGGCGTGTGTATTGTACGATGTTATCAAAATTTCGCGAATCAATATTATTAGAGGAAGAATACAAACGCTTGCGACAAGCAGAACGATGCCTCTGGAAACTGCAAAGAAAAAAACAATGTTCGTACCTCCGGCATCCCGATGAACCGTTGGTTTAAGCACTTTAACGATATTCTCGTTAATTCACATGACCTCCCAATGTGTCGTAATAATAATGCGCTGATAACACTGTCATGCTTGGACAGTGACAATGACCAACTAAATGCTCCATTTTCATTGCCCGAATTGGAACTTGCTCTCTTTTCTATGTCTAATAATAAGGCGGCCGGCCCTGACCAACTTTGTGTTGAACAAATTAAAGATTCCTTTTATTTATTATCGAGTTATTGGCTACATTTATTCAATTGTATCCTATACGGTTATCAAATGCCGGTGTCATGGAAGCAAGCTGTAATAAAAATCCTGTATAAGGGTAAAGGGGATATAAGTGATACCAACTCGTACCGTGGAATTGCCCTGCTAAATCATACCTATAAATTTTTGTCCACTCTTATAACCAATCGATTATCGAAACACCGTGATTATCTGTTGCCGCCAGAACAATTTGGTTTCCGACCTCACCGATCAACGGTGGATGCAATCAAGGTAGTTCGTGAACAAGTGTTATTACAATTCGAACGCAAGAGTCATTTATATGCTATCTTTGTTGACTTTAAAAAAGCCTTTGATTCGGTTAATCGAGAAATACTCACCCGTAAATTGTCGATGGATTTCCGGATATCTGGTCGTATGCTGAAACTCTTAGGCAATATCCTCTATGTCAATTCATTAAATGTCTTCGACGGACTTACTTCATCAGACACAATAATTGCTAGCCGCGGTGTGATGCAGGGAGATCCGCTCAGCCCTATCCTTTTCTCTGTTTATATCCATGATTTGCCGTCTCATCTGAGAAACGAATGTCAAACTTCAAGTTCTGTTCTTTACGCGGACGACTTAGTTATTCTAACGAAAGATCTGGAATCGGCTCAAAACGTAACCACTGCTCTAGCTAACTACTGTTCAAATAATCTAATTGAAGTCAATATCGATAAAACAAAGGTAGTAAAGTTTCGTAAAGGTGGCAGATTGTGCTCACATGACGAGATTAGTTTAAACCGCAGGAAGGTAGAGTTCAGTAATCAATACACGTACTTGGGGATGATATTGACAAGTAGGTGGTCTTTTAAGCTTCATATCGAAAATAAATGTGCGAAAATCGTCATAGCCACTTCGCTAGTTAAATGTTTAGGTAAGCTTTCCTTTGGTGGTGCTCTTCAGTATTTTCATGTCATGCTTCTACCGATTTTGTCGTACGCGCTTTCAGCAATCTGGACGGACCTCACGACGGCTAATTTTGCGCAGATCGACAAATGTAAAGGCAGATTCATTAAGCGTGTTGTAGGCGTCTCTCCAAAGTGCTCGACGACTGCGGTTTATGTTTTATCTAAAGTCGAGTTATGTACGGAGTATTTACGAAATATGATCGGAGCACAAGATACGGTACATTATATTCAAAATAAAAAAGACTTTACAGATAAGGTTAGCAAGCTAGATCATCATCTGTACACTTCACCAGTTAATACGCAAACGAGTTGGCAGTCTCCGTGTGCTTCTAAACGCCCCCTCGTTTGGAGGGTTTCTTTACACGGATATCACGACAAGTTTTGTCGCACTCGCATACCTGTCCATAAACGTGGAGTTTCGTGTGTGTTTTTTTTCTGTGGTGATAGATGTGAGTCTTTATCCCACGTATTTGAGTGCCCGGTGTTAGCGCAAAAATCTTTGAAGGAGATCGATAGGTAAAGTTTACGGCTAACCTGATAAACCTGCTAAATTTCTTTTGCCTGTTGGGAACTAGCGGTGGACTATCAAATATTGATATTATCTCAAATGAAGTCGTTGCACAATGTTTTATTTAATTTCTTTCATTTGGCCAAGTCGAGAGACGCAGTGCCCTAATAAATTTCCTCTACATTAATAATTATATATAATA
>WNNJ02003423.1:0-77454 GCA_012934845.2 Pomphorhynchus laevis | reverse complement strand
ATATAGATATGCATCCAAACCAGATAAAGGTTCCAAACAATATGTGCATGGAAAAACGACGAGCATTGATCGAGGTTTGAAATAATAATTCAATAGTCGTACGCAGAGCGGATAAAGGAGGCAAAGTTGTGATATGGTCAAAAGAGGACCATGATAATGAGGCTTATCGACAACTGGCATCAAAAACATATACTAAAATATCAATAAATCAAGTGAATACGATCAACAAGAAAGTAGAACACGTTATACGCAAATACTTTCCTGATACAGAAGACAATAAATGTCTATTAGCGCGAAATGCAAAACCGGGTAGACTATATTTTCTGCCTAAAATTCACAAGAATCAAACACCATGTCCAGCTCGACCAACAATAAGTAATTGTGGGACTGCTACCGAAAATTTGGCCAGATACATCCACCACAAGATCTATCCAATCTTAAAGCAGACACCTTCATATCTAGCAAGCACGGATGACTTTCTTAAACGATTCAACATGATACGAAATGAAATATCTGAAACTTCGATCATTATCACTCTCGATATAGAGTCTCTGTATACGTCAATCAATGAAGAGAACGGAGTAAAAGGGGTAATTAAACAACTGGAGAAGTACAACTACGAATCCACCAATATACAAATGCTCCAAGAAATGCTGTCAACCGTACTTCGGTCAAACATATTTGAGTTTCAAGGTGATATATACCAGCAGATGGAAGGCACTGCAATGGGTAGCCCTGTTGCTCCAGCATATGCATGTCTATACGTCGCGAGCATTGAAGAAGCCTTCTTCTCCACACAAGAATTCAAACCGTCGACGTGGATGAGATATGTCGATGACATATTTTTGATTTGGAAACATGGCAGAACAAAGTTGGACATGTTTATCGAGGCTCTCAACAAATTCAGTGAATTAAAGTTCATTATGACTGAACCAAATAACGGACGGGTCGCATTTCTCGATGTGGATATATATGTCGACACTCAGGGACTATGGCAAACGACTATACACACGAAATTCGAAGGTACGAGATCTCTTATACACGCCAGCAGTGCTCACGCTCCTAAAGTAAAGCGACTCATAATTCGGAACGAGATGATCCGAGCAAAGAAAATATGCTCTACTAATAGTGAATTTCTGAGAAACTCATCAAATATGCGTAAAGAGTTTATGGAAAGAGGGTACTCGGATAGACTAGTCGAGAGGCAATACCGAGAAGTTTCAGCGATGCAACGTCACAATCTTTTAAATATTCGCGAAAGAACACAGTCGAATGACAACATATTCAATTGTGCTGTCACCTTCCATCCAGCAATAATACGCATTCAGAAGGATATCAACAGTGCTGTCAATAATTTGTCAGCTGACCAACAACGGATCATCCTTAGACCACGCATCGGATTCAAAGGAGGACTATCAATTCACAAAATTGTCGCTCCAACTCGGAAAACAAACAGAATAACAGGCAACATCAGTGGAGCATGTGGTCGTGCACGCTGCAAATGCTGTCGCCAAATGAAAAGCACAACCACATTTAAAAGCTCAATCACAAACACGATGTATAGAGTAAAAGGTGAATTAACATGCCAGACAAAAGGCGCAGTGTATATACACGAGTGTGTATGCTGTCCCGCCCAATATGTAGGTCAAACAGGATCATCGTTCAACATCAGGGCCAACAACCGAAGGGCAGACTTAACAGCTGTACGCTTAAATAACGACGGAGCTGTCAGACATATGATAGAAAATCCAAATCATAATATGGTCACAACATTAATCACAGCCGTTAGTGACAACTACGACCGCAGGAAAGTAGAGCAATTTTGGATAGGTCAGCTCATGACCGACAAAAGTTTAAACACTGAACACGGTTTCAAACTGTGACATCGTACTTTCCTGTTGTTCTGTCTTCTGATTTTATGTTTGCTTCTTTCGTGTACAATGTACAATATAAGTGTAAGCGGAAACTATTGTGAGTAGCACTGATAATAATTTGTAAACTGAAGAAGGGGAAATCCCGAAAGCTATTTGCTAATAACAAATTACATTTTTCGTTTGCTCGATTTGAAAATCTATTAATATTTTGAAAGAATTGTCATCACGACAATCTCGAGCAACGCCGATTTGACTAATCCTCTTATATATATATATATATATATATATATATATATAATTTAAATATTAAAGACAGAACCAGAATGCTTATATTTTTTTCAATCGAATTCAATAACGTTTTCGAGCTTACTGCTCTTCTTCAGTTTTACACTGCTGTGCACAAACAATTTGCTTTTATAGAGAAGTAATTATCGTGTAATCCACGGAAGAAGTCATGCTTAAATTACTAGATTTCTGGTTTAATTATAAACCCGCAGTTGTCTCTCTGTTGATGTTCCCTGAAGTTTTGTCATCAATTGAGCTGCCCACCATAATTCTCGATGTCGTCTCTCTTCAACGTCTGTGATTCCACATTCAATTATTCTTATCTCAAAAGAATGTCCTTCATTTTCGACTACATGTCTTACCGAAGTGTCACTAGCGATCTTTTTTGTTTTAATTTGTGTCCTTCTCAAATTCATGCGAATATTCATTTGGCCAGATGTTTCGCCAACATATTGTATTTTACAATTCCGACATTGCAGTAGATATATAATATTTTGGCTCTTACACGTGCAACTTGATCTTACTTTGTACACCAGTCCTGTTGATGTGCTCTCAAATTTTTCGCTGTCCACCATGTCGGAACATGTCAAGCATCGTTTGTCATTACATGGGCGACATACATTGGACGGTCCTGTTTGCGCATTTCTGGGTAATCTTGCGCTTACCAAAATATCCTTCATTTTGAGAGGAATTGTAAATACAACATCAACAATATCAGTATTTATTGATAGATTCAATTTGATGTTATCAATCGTCTGTCTCAGCTCCTTTCGAAGATCTGTAAAACAGGAGTTCCATTCAAATGAAATTCGCTTCACGTGCTTCTTATCAATGCTGACCCGATTCGGATACAGTAAATCCTTACGGTCCAACAATGAGACTCGGTTAAGACCTGCTTGTATTTGACGTCTTCTATATCCACGTGACATGAAGCGTTCTCGAATTTGTTTGACTTCTTTTATAAAGTCTCTTTCGTCAGAGCATATTTTCCGCGCTCTAAGTATTTCATTATAAATCATGTTTCTTTTGATAACTGATGGGTGACAGCTGGAAGCGTGTAGATAGACTGGTTTCATGTCGGTTTATGATACACCTTAGTTCGCATGCGTTTTTTATAGTTACGGATGACTTCTACATCCAGAAAATGTACGGTAGATCTTGAAACCTGTTGGACCGTAAGGATTTACTGTATCCGAATCGGGTCAGCATTGATAAGAAGCACGTGAAGCGAATTCCATTTGAATGGAACTCCTGTTTTACAGATCTTCGGAAGGAGCTGAGACAGACGATTGATAACATCAAATTGAATCTATCAATAAATACTGATATTGTTGATGTTGTATTTACAATTCCTCTCAAAATGAAGGATATTTTGATAAGCGCAAGATTACCCAGAAATGCGCAAACAGGACCGTCCAATGTATGTCGCCCATGTAATGACAAACGATGCTTGACATGTTCCGACATGGTGGACAGCGAAAAATTTGAGAGCACATCAACAGGACTGGTGTACAAAGTAAGATCAAGTTGCACGTGTAAGAGCCAAAATATTATATATCTACTGCAATGTCGGAATTGTAAAATACAATATGTTGGCGAAACATCTGGCCAAATGAATATTCGCATGAATTTGAGAAGGACACAAATTAAAACAAAAAAGATCGCTAGTGACACTTCGGTAAGACATGTAGTCGAAAATGAAGGACATTCTTTTGAGATAAGAATAATTGAATGTGGAATCACAGACGTTGAAGAGAGACGACATCGAGAATTATGGTGGGCAGCTCAATTGATGACAAAACTTCAGGGAACATCAACAGAGAGACAACTGCGGGTTTATAATTAAACCAGAAATCTAGTAATTTAAGCATGACTTCTTCCGTGGATTACACGATAATTACTTCTCTATAAAAGCAAATTGTTTGTGCACAGCAGTGTAAAACTGAAGAAGAGCAGTAAGCTCGAAAACGTTATTGAATTCGATTGAAAAAAATATAAGCATTCTGGTTCTGTCTTTAATATTTAAATTATGCAATTGAATCCGTTAGCAGTAAGGATCCCAGAGGACGGTTCATTACCCCTTCGCAATGCAGAAGGTAGTCAAATTATATATATATATATATATATATATATATATATATATATATATATATATATATATATATAATATATATATATATATATTATATATATATTTTTGACTAATCCTCTTATATATAAGTAATATACAGAAATAAATTGACTAATCCTCTTATATATAAGTAATATACAGAAATATATATAAGTAATATACTTTATATATAAGTTATATACTTATATATAAAGTAATATACAGAAATGTATATCTACACCACTGGAGCAGCCAGCCTAGTGGATGTTGAGTTGAATCACGATACAGACGTCCTGAGTCCAAATCCGATCAGCATCAGTCAACGGAGAAAGCAGATAATAAGGGTCGAAACGTGAAATGTAGGTCTGGGTCAGCAGCTGATGAGACCCACCCAGACTGATTAGTAGCGTCCTGCTGTATCAAAAGTAAGATCAATACCTGTGAGGATAATATCGTGCCACAATCGGATATATATATATATATATATATATATATATATATATATATATATATATATATAGTGTTTAAGGATGGTCCGCACAGCAATTCGATCTGGTTGAGAGCGTAAGCCTCAGACAATTAAGCAAAGTGTCGGAAACGCCTTTATTCACAATGTCACACAGGCAACCGAAACGACCAGTGTGTACCTCATTCTACTGATGAGTGTTGCCGGGTACTCATCATTTCGATGCTGAAGTGGTCGTCTAGAAGTGACATGGTGACTGAAAGTCGTGAATCGAAGTCCAGTCTATCAAGCAACACCATTTAGTATAAATGCCGTATTTCGTAAGAAATCCTGGACCGTTGTCTACTCAGCACATCCGTGCACTACTATTATACCTGCCGTATCCATTTAGGATCCAACGAGTGCAGCGACAATTCAGCAACAACATCTGCCTAGTGTTTAAGGATGGTCCGCACATCAATTCGATCTGGTTAAGAGCGTAATCCTCAGACAATTAAGCAAAGTGTCGGAAACGCCTTTATTCACAATGTCACACAGGCAACCGAAACGACCAGTGTGTACCTCATTCTACTGATGAGTGTTGCCGGGTACTCATCATTTCGATGCTGAATTGGTCGTCTAGAAGTGACACGGTGACTGAAAGTCGTGAATCGAAGTCCAGTCTATCAAGCAACACCATTTAGTATAAATGCCGTATTTCGTAAGAAATCCTGGACCGTTGTCTACTCAGCACATCCGTGCACTACTATTATATATAATAAGTTATAATATATATTATAACTTATTATAAGTCATTATAATATATATAATATATATAATTGATAACACATAATACAATTTTACAAATCTATCTTCGAAGCATTTATCTGATCAGCAATTGAAATTATTAGACATGGGATTGAATTTTCGACCATCGAAAAGAGAGTTCTCACGTTTTAATTTAATTAATTCACTCAAAAGTATCCACTTAGCAACTGATAATTATGAACTTGGTAAAATAATAAAAATTCAAGTATTACGATCCCCAGAGATGAGCAAATATTTTGAAATGCCACCAAATACAAATTACAGCGAGAATTTATCCAGTAAACACAGGAATGCAGTTAAAGAACTGAAAAGAATTGATGACGTTGTTTTTAAAAAGGCAGATAAGAGCAACCAGTTTGTCGCATGGGACAAAGACATGTACATTTCTGAAGGAAACCGTCAACTTGATAGTTATAACTATCTAGAAGTAACAAATGATACAATACGTCAATCTTTTGATAAGGTAAATACACTAATACATCAAAGCCATGTCAAAATTGATAAAAACCATATATTGGTAAATGATCCAAAACCAGGTAGATTGTATTTTTTACCAAAGTTTCACAAAGATGACTATCCGGTAAAAGGACGTCCTATAGTGAGTAATTCAGGGTATGTAACAGAAAAACTGTCACGTTTTTTGCATTCCGAATTGAAACCTTTGCTAGCGTATGTTCATTCTCATCTAGAAAGCAAAGACGATTTTTTGAGAAAACTTGACGAGAAGAAATCTGATATTCTACCGATAACAAGATTAATATGTTTAGATGTCGAAAGTCTGTATACTTCTATTAAACAAGAATTTGGTATATCGCGTGCCGCTTCTTTATGATTCTGGATCAATGGACCAACGAGAAAATAGAAAATACCTTATTGCTGAAAACTGTTCTTGAAAATAGTTACTTTGGATTCAACGGGAAATTATATCAGCAAGTAGAAGATACGTCAATGGGTACACCGTTAGCTCCTGTTTACGCTTTCCTCACTCTTGGATGGGTAGAGTCTATTATGCTAGAAAAAAATAGTAAATCATCTCATTTTCTATTAAAGGTACATCGATGATGTGTTTATGTCATGGAACGGTAACCTTGATGATCTATATATTTACATCAGTACTTTGGAGGAAGTGTCTGGTCTTAAATTTACACTGAATATGGAAGAAAATGGTAAAAAATGCAACTTTCTTGATGTAACGATAAATTGTGAAAACACTGATGATGTGAGATTGGAACTATACAACAAACCAACATCACATCCAATATACATGCACTCCCATTTAAATGCTCCATCGAGTACTAAACGGAATATGATACATAATAAAGCAAAGCGAATATGTAAAATATGTAATAATGTAACAGATCGTGAAAAACACTTATCACAACTAACCACCAATCTAATTAATCAAGGATACCACCGAAAACAGATTTACAAAATAATTGAAAGAGTACGAGTGATTAACAGAAATACTTTGCTTAGTAAAAAAGAAAAACATGTCAAAGAATTAAATGTAATATCTGTGGAGTATCATCCTGCTTTGATTAAACTCCCAAGTGATTTAAGGTTTGCTTTCTCGAGAGTGTCTTCAGAGTTGAGGAAGGATGTAGGAGATTATGCATTCTATTTCAAATATACTGATTCCTTAAAGAACATGTTAGTTTCAAGCAAACTCCAACCATCGATATTTTGCGATGATCTAGAACACAGTCTTTCAAATTCGTGTGGGAAGAGACGATGTATGTGTTGTGCAGAAATGAAAGAAACTACATTTTTAGAAAGCACCAAGACAGGAATAAAATATCAATTAAAAGGAAATTTTGACTGTAATAGTAATGGAGTAGTATATGTTGCCAAGTGTATTTTATGTAAAAAACAATACATTGGAGAGTCAGGGAGATGCCTGAGATTAAGATTAAACAATCGCAGGAGTGATAGAATATATGGAAGAATGGAAAATGATGCGATTTTACAACATGAGAAAGAGATCCATGATAATAAAAATCCGGGATATAATTACAGTATTATTCAATCAGACCTTGATAATGACAAAGATAGAAAACGCAGTGAAATGTGGTGGATTGGGCAAGTCATGTCTGACAATCCTCACGGATTAAACATACACCACATATTTAACAAAAAACCACCATGACATTCTTTCTGATCAGTTAAAAATGACGTGTTAATAACAGTGCATTTAGAAAATTGAAAAATGTGTACAAGCAAATATTTTTGAAGAAGGCTTACAAGCCGAAACGTTAATAAACATTATTTTGTTTAATACTCGTACCGTTCTCTGTTTCAAAATTAACAATAATTAAATAAATCACTATGTTTTCCTCATACAGAGGCATAAAACGGTTCTGGACTCGTGGACCGTTGTCTACTCAGCACATTCGTGCACTACTATTATACCTGCCGTATCCATTAAGGATCCAACGAGTGCAGCGACAATTCAGCAACAACCTCTGCCTAGTGTTTAAGGATTGTCCGCACAGCAATTCGATCTGGTTAAGAGCGTAAGCCTCAGACAATAAGGCAAAGTGTCGGAAACGCCTTTATTCACAATGTCACACAGGCAACCGAAACGGCCAGTGAGTACTTCATTCTACTGATGAGTGTTGCCGGGTACTCATTGGTCGTCTAGAAGTGATATCATGATTGAAAGTCGTGAATCGAAGTCAAGTCTACCAAGCAACACTATTTAGTATAAATGCCAAATTTCGTAAGAAATCCTGGACCGTTGTCTACTCAGCACATCCGTGCACTACTTTTATACCTGCAGTATCCATTAAGGATCCAACAAGTTCAGCAACAATTCAGCAACAACCTCTGCCTAGTGTTTAAAGGTCAGCAATATCTCCAAACAGTCGGTACTGCAATGGGAAGTACAGTCGCTCCAGTTTTTGCTGGCCTGTATGTGGCCAAGATCGAAGAACGGCATATTGAACATTCCGATTATAGGTCATTGTTCTGGGTAAGATACATAGATGATATTCTCCTAATTTGGAAACACGGAAAAATAAAATTAGAGGAGTTTATAGATAAATTGAACAAAGAAAGTGAACTCAAGTTTACACGCACTAATGAGAAACAAGTACTGTTTTCCGACTCAACATCCACCGTGAGCATCATTGACACCAAAACATACAGGGATGAAAGTGGGATATGGAGGACAACGGTACACAGAAAATTCGCCGGATACAGAACCATCTTGCACGCAAATAGCTGCGTACCCGCCAGAATCAAACGGTTGGTAGTGCGTAATGAGCTTTTTACAAATCTAGATTTAGTAGATATTAAAGAAGCGTTAGTAAAATTAATTAACCTTATATTCGGAAAAAGATATACATATATATGTTATAATAATTACAACGCCTATCTAACAAAAATTAAACCATTAAATAAATATAAATATATGGATAAAATTGAATTAATAGAATCCTTAAATATTTTGATATTAAAATTATTTAAAAGTAGGGACATCTATATTTGGACAAGTAATAAAAGGTGTTCCAACGGGTGGTAATAGTAGCCCAATTATAGCTGACTTGTTTTTAAGCTTTACAGAATATGAATTTGTTCATAACTGTGTAAAAACTAAATCTAAACAATATAAATATATGAAATATATGTTTCGATACATTGATGATATATGTGTATTTAATTCTAATAATTTTTATTCAATTAGTGAGCACATTTATCCAGAAAGCCTTATTCTTAAGAAAACCAATATTAATGATAAAGAAGGTGTATATCTAGATATGAACATTAAATTCACATTAACTAAAACTACTATTAATTTATATCGTAAAGATGACATTTAAATTTACAAGAAACATATTCTTGCATGACCCCGCTGCTATGTTGGGTAGAGGAGTTAGGGGCCGAAACCTGATAGCATAGCAGTTCCTCCTGATGACCTCTAATTCTTATTCTGATACAACGTCTGTTTTTTATTAGTCAATTCATAAAAATGACGTTTATTTTAAATTTTATTTTTTATTTTTATTTTTATTTTTTAACTTGATTTAAATTATAGAAAATCTAAAAACAATTATTAATTTTATTATTTAATTATTAAATTTTGATTTAGCATTATTATGTTTTGTTTATTTTATAATTATATAACAATACGTAGACTCAGTTAGCTGATTTAATTACGAATAAAGAAGATATGTGAGGATAACGACGAATACAAAATTCAAAGAGAAATACTACATGATGAGTTACACCATAGAGGATATAGACACAAGATGATAATAAGACAGATCCGAGAAGTATATCAGATCGAGAGGTCATATATACAGTAATATACATTTCTGTATATTACTTTTGGTAGGGGATCGTATTCTAACGATCTATAAGAAACCTACCCGATGTGTGTGATTTCTGTATATAAGTAATATACAGAAATGTATATCTACATCACTGGAGCAGCCAGCCTAGTGGATGTTGCGTTGAATCACGATACAGACGTCCTGAGTCCAAATCCGATCAGCATCAGTCAACGGAGAAAGCAGTTAATAAGGGTCGAAACGTGAAATGTAGGTCTGGGTCAGCAGCTGATGAGACCCACCCAGACTGATTAGTAGCGTCCTGCTGTATCAAAATAAGATCAATACCTGTGAGGATAATATCGTGCCACAATCGGAAAAATTTCAGCTCACAGATGCAATCAAATACAATTAAAAACATTCATTGCAAGTGGCAGCATGAAAAACGGGTGATCCGGCTAGCGGATCACACACATCGGGTAGGTTTCTAATAGATCGTTAGAATACGATCCCCTACCAAAAGTAATATACAGAAATGTATATCTACACCACTGGAGCAGCCAGCCTAGTGGATGTTGCGTTGAATCACGATACAGACGTCCTGAGTCCAAATCCGATCAGCATCAGTCAACGGAGAAAGCAGTTAATAAGGGTCGAAACGTGAAATGTAGGTCTGGGTCAGCAGCTGATGAGACCCACCCAGACTGATTAGTAGCGTTCTGCTGTATCAAAAGTAAGATCAATACATGAGGATAATATCGTGCCACAATCGGAAAAATTTATAGTAGTATTTATGTATTGCGTTTACGTATTGCGTTTTGAAATTTGAATTTCACGAGACAATCTTTCACTGTTTTATGAATTTTGGCTATCAGAACTTTGGCTTTATTCTTTGTTCAGATAATTGGTTTTAAAATAAAAAAATACAAGCTTTTATCCATAAAGTTACTGCTTAAATAAATACTTGTTTCATGTTTTACTCTTGCAATTAATTATTTATTCGTAATTAAATATTTTATGACTATAAGACTATAAGACGATAGAAAATAATTGAATTTAAAAAATATTTATCTATAAAAGTTGAAAAGTGGAACATAGAACTTACGGTTTATGAATAGGACCAGAAACTGTAATATTAAAGACATGCTTATGATGAAAATTGATACGGGTAAAATATTGGTTCAGAAGAGCTCTTGCACTTATTAACTCTATATCGTTTGTTGGTATGAACTGAAGTAGAATATTATATTAAAGAATGTGTATAATAGCCTTTTTATTAAATGAAGATAATAACAACTTATTTTGCATCAAATTTAAAATTAAAACTGATAAGTAAAATTAGAAAACGAAATAATTTACTTTGAATTGTAAACTTAAAAGCTATCAACACACAAATTCTTCAAATTTTGTTAACAAACCATGTAGAAAAACAAAATAATTTAGACAACTTACAATTTAGACTATAAAAAAAAGTTTGAGATAAAATAACATACATTTGAGATAAAATAACATACAATTAGTATACACATTCTATACAATACTATAAAATTACAAAAACTTTGGGCTGTGTTATAACTACTTACACAGTCATCCCGAGATACAAGGGCTCTGACAAATCTAAAGTAAATACAATTAATATACACAATTGAAAAATGCCACGTGGAAAACCTTCGGAAGAAATAAAGTGTTGCACATGCAATGGGCAAGCGGCGAAATGTAAAAATTGCAAGTGTCGTAAAGCCGGACGTTCATGTTTTAACTGTGCAGCTTATAATTGTTCTAACAAAAAAAGTAATGTTGAACCATTTGAAAGAACATCTTTGAATTTGGTTGATTCCTTGGAATGTGTCGAACCAAAATGCAATCAATCCTTCTCGTCAACACCTGATAGTTTTAAGGATAATGATAGTATAATGAAATTATTTAAAGAATGTATAAGCTGGGTCCCGAATATATTTCATCTACCAAGATGCAATGCTAGCAAACAATTTGTATCGATTATGGCGAATTTATACGCTGATGCTGCAACTTCGGGTGATGACTCAAATTGTACATTAATGACTGCAACAATATTTAGCCAATTACTTAGACAGAGAGTAAACAGCAAAAAAATAAGTATTATAAGAAAAACTCTCGAGCGCAGATTGAACCTATGGGCGAATAATGATCTCACTAGCCTTGTGCACGAATGCCGTGTAATGCAACATCGTATGGCTAACAGAAGATTGAAAGGTCGAACAGTTGAACAGAGTGAAAACAATATATGGTATAAAAAATTTATAAAATTAGTACTATGCGGTAAGGTTTCTAGTGCGATGAGATTACTTGCTGCGGATGGAGTGACGTCTGGAGTGCACGACATTGATGATTTTGTACTAGATATAAAGGTAAGAGATAAGTTATTACTTCTCCATCCTCAAGGTGCACCTGCAAATCCAGAAGTTATACTTAAACATCGATTACCAGGCTGCCAAGACCATCATAGTAGCGTATTTCTTGAAATTGATTATAATCACATTAGGCAAGCATCAAAGAAAACTCATGGAAGTTGTGGACCTTCAGGTTTGGATGCTGAAGATTGGTACGATATTTTACATAATTATGGGGATGAGTCAATGAGACTTTCTAATGCGTTAGCAGAATTATCCATTAAAATAGCATCTAATAAGATCAGTTCACTGAATGCTGAAGCGTTAATGGCAAGTAGATTAATACCGCTCGATAAAAATCCAGAAGTTAGGCCAATTGGCATAGGTGAAGTTAGCCGTAGAATAATTTCAAAGACTATCCTTACCGTAATTTCGACTGATTTACAGAAAGTGGCTGGAAGTGTACAATTATGTGCTGGTCAGCGTTGTGGTGCTGAGGCTGCAGTACACTCAATAAGGGAATTATTTGAACAAAATGATGATTATGGTATACTTCAGATTGACGCAACGAATGCCTTTAATCTAATCAACCGACAGCTTGCGTTGAAAAACATTAAATTTACATGCCCGTCTTTATATACTGCACTTACGAACTGCTATCAAAATTCCCCAATATTATGTATTAAGGACGAGGCAATAAATTCGAGAGAAGGTTTTACACAAGGTGATCCGCTCGCAATGGCGGCATTTGCAGCGGCTTCAATTCCGTTAATCAATGAACTTCAAAAGTGTTCGAATAATGTCGTACATAGATGGTATGCCGACGACGCATGCTGTGTAGGGCCAGTTGATCAATTACATAAAGTTTGGCAAAGACTTAATCAGATAGGAGAAAAATATGGTTTTCATATAAACGAAACAAAATGCAAATTATTGGTTCATCCCAACGACGGAGAATCTACGAAGATTTTGTTTAACAACACTAAAATAGAAATAACCTTCCAAGGAATCGTCGCACTTGGATCGCCTTGTGGGGCTGACGAGTTCATTGAAAATATTGTAAAATCAAAGATTGCAACCTGGCTTAAAATGGTAGAAAATTTATCAGAAATTGCAGATATTGATGCCCAGGTGGCATACTTTGTTTTAAGATGTGCACTGCAACATAAGTGGACACACCTTATGCGCACATGTCCAACTAAACCTATTTGGTTTAAGCCGTTGAAAGACTTGATTACAAAGAAATTGATTCCAAAGATTATAGGTCAAAACGATGAAAACAATGAGCTGGAACAGATTTATATGATGCCGACGAAATATGGTGGTCTGGGGATTTTAAACCCGATGGAGGTTGCCAAACAAGAATATGTTCGATCCCGAAAAATGTGCATGCCACTGTTACTAGAAGAAGTGAAAGATCAGCTTATAACCTCTCAAAATCAAGCAGCAAAGTTGATTAAACAAGAAAAGATGGTCATTGCATCATTAGAAAGTGAAGCCATTCGCATGGAATTAAGACTAGATCTACAAAATTCAATAAAGTTTGCTTCGGACAAGGGAGCATCTTCGTGGTTATGTACCAAACCAACCCGAATGAGACATACGAGGCTAAATTCACAAGAGTTCCAAGACGCAATATGCGCAAGATACAATCTAAAAGCAAGCGAAACATCACTAAAATGTGCTTGTGGTTCTTACTTTACAACTTCTCATGCATTGTCATGTCATACTGGTGCCATGACTATTATCAGACATAACTTAGTGAGAGACATTGTAGCTAAGGAACTTGTAGGGGTATGCTGTGACGTGCAAATTGAGCCATGTTTACGATCTATACCAAACAACTACGTATTTAATAAGCCAACAACCTGCTCTGATGATCAAGCGCGGTCTGATATAGCTTGTAGAGGAATTTTCGGAGGAAATATGGTGCGATTCTTTTTGGACATATGTATTTACAGCTCTTTGGCACCTACATATTCTTGCAAAACTCCTCTCGAATGCCATATATACCATCAACAGCGGAAATATGCAAAGTACGGTGAACGAATTGCAGATATAGAAAGAGGTACTTTCTTTCCTCTTATATTTTCTACGTCAGGTGGTATTGGACCTGAGACAGATAAAATACTAAAATGGATAGCAGCCAAATCTGCTGATCGTAATAAGCTTGCATACAGCGAATGTATTTCTAGGCTGAAATCAAAAATCAGTGTCGCCATTGCAGTTAGTGCATCGGTTTGTATACGTGCTACAAGGCTTAGAATAAACGAACAAGCACAGTATTATCAAACATAGTAAAAGATGGGCAAGCGTCTAAGATTTACATCAATGACTGATTAAAAAGCAAACAAATTTAAGGATATTATGTGTATTTGTTGTTTATTTTTATAATAAAAAAAATATTAAAAAAAAAATTAAAAAAAAAATTAGACTATAATAACTAAATAATAATTTAGACAAATAAATAATTTTAATTAATAATTTAGAAAACTGAATGATAGATACAGTTAACAGAATACCATAAAATGCATCGACTATATAAAATATACCGCGCAAAAAACCAGCTTCAATCATCAAATGCTGCAATTGTAACGACGCTCTTGCCATATGCAAGATGTGTAAACGCGCGAAAGCGAAGCGTCCCTGTACAAATTGTCTTGGACCAAACTATCGAAATAAATCACGTGCAAACGAAATCGATACTCTGGACCACATTCAGGCGGTCTCCAAGTGGATAGCGGTCAAGTACTGGTCGACTTGGATTAAGCAGCTCATACTATGGAATCTACAGTGAATATAGATGATCATGATGTAATCATCATGGCCACCTTAACAATGCTATTTCGACAATCTACGATGCGGTGATCAAGTGGCGGGCAAGCATTTTGAATCTACCAATCTGCAACGGCAGCAACACATTTGTTCGTATGCTGTCTTGTTTTAATCGAAAGATATATTGTGCGAAAGACGATTGAGCGCAGACTGATACTCTGGAAAGAAAAAGATATAACAAGATGTTCGAAGAGGCAAGAGTACTGCAAGGTAAATCTTTATTCAATGGCAAAGCCTCAAAATGTCTATATTAGCGTAAACAGTATATGCAGTTAATGATGTCGCGAAAAATTACCAAGAATTTCTGAACTTAAGACCAAAAATACCACTAAGACGTAGAAATCTACTGAGGTACAGTAGATTTCTACACATGGTATCATATTATATTGGAATATAACATTACATAAAAATCCAATAAAACCTACGTTCATATGTTGTGCGTTTAAATGTACATTAAAACCACTTTCTGTCTATATGAATAAAATACTTAAAGTAATTAAAGCACACTTTAAAAAATATTGTAGGTAATCGAAATTAATACTGGTATAAAACACTATTTCAGTATTAATTCTACAAAAGAATTTTTAGAACACACAAAAGTAATAAATTTTCAGAATATAAATACGTGCGATTTTGGTACGCTTTATACAAATCTAGATTTAGCAGATATTAAAGATGCATTAACGCATATCTAACAAAAATTAAACCATCAAGTAAATATAAATATATGGATACAATTGAATTATTAGAATTCTTAAATATTTTGATAAATCAAAATTATTTAAAGGTAGAGACATCTATATTTAGACAAATAAAAGGTGTTCCAATAGAAGGTAATAGTATCCCAATTAAAGCTGACTTATTTTTAAACTTCATAGAATATGAATTTGTTCATTACTGTGTTAAAACTAAATCTAAACTATATAAATATATGAAATATATGTTTCGATACATTGATGATATATGTGTATTTAATTCTAATAATTTTTATTCAATTAGTGAACAAATTATCCAGAAAGCCTTATTCTTAACAAAACCAATATTGTTGATAAAGAAGGTGTATATCTAGATATGAACATTAAATTAAAATTAACTAAAACTACTATTAATTTATATGGTAGCGATGACATATTTAAATTTACAAGAAACATTTTTTGCACAAGCTTTCATTGATACCATATAATATAAAATATAATACATTGAATAATTAAATTTTAAGAATTGCAACAATATGTAATGATATTGGTTTTCTTCAAAATCATTTATATAATTTAATAGATACATATTTTAAACTAGGTTACTATAAAAATAACATCAAGCAGAAAATAGTAAAATATATAAATTCACAAATATATAAAGAATAAATTTAAACTCTTAAGTGGCAAATTTTTATGGATGGATAATAAATAATATACCTTGTGTTAGAATAAGATACTATATAATCAAATTTAATCAGAAGAAATACGTCCTTAGAACGTATTTAACCCCGCTTATATGTTGGTTATAGGAACAGGGGCCGAAACCTGATAACAAAGCAGTTCCTGCTGATGACCTCTAATCATTATTCTGATATATAGTTTGTTATCGATTAGTAAATTCATAAAAATTGATTTTTATTTTTAATTTTTGTTTATAATTCATATTGATATAAATTATATAAAATCTTACAACAATTATTTATTATTAATTTATTTTTTATTATTTAACTATTTAACTTTTATTTTGCATTATTTTTAATTTGCAATATAAAAAACATAGACTCAGTTAGCTTATTTAATAATCAGAAACACCTATAGCGATTACATCACATAGCTTTCCAAGCAAAATCTGTAGAGTTCGTATGCAAAAATGTGTCAAGTACACTTGATCACAATCTCGTCATATTATTGGTCATCAATAATGCCTATATAATTAAAAAAGCGAAAAAGACAAAAGAAAGTGCGGATCCATCTGACCTTGATGCAAAATTGTAGAAGAACATGTCGACACATTGGCTCACTCTCTTGTGTAGTTAGCCTTTGTCATTACATTTTAAAACGTATCAACTGGTGTGTAATATGACTTAAATGTATGTCATATTGTTTCACTCGACAAAACGATAAAAGACTTCGACCTAAATGCATAAAAGATGTTGCCAGGAGAATCCAATGTAAGGCTATAATAGAAATAATCCGTAACAATATTTAAGATATTGCAGGACCTGTACAATTATGTGCTTCTAAGTATGGCGGCATAGAACATATTAATAAGTCTGTACAGATTATTACTATTAATTCGTGATTTTACAAAATAACACAAATACAAAAATTTGTAAACGAATAAAAATCGAACATTAACGTGTCACATTGGGCGAGTTAAACGATTGCAGGTAATGCCAATAGTTTAAAAATTCGTGTAAAAAACATTTTGCCGCCGAAAAAAAGAAAGTTCAAATTTATTAGACTTTCAGTAATCGTACGTATAAGTAATCAGAAAATCTAGAATAAAAAAAACATAATCATGCATTTTCTATCAAACACAAATGAATGCAAGTCTAGCTTCGAATTTGTCGATATCATATAATGTAGCCAAGCGCATGGGATAATGATTTCGCTCATTGTTGAAAATCTATTTACCAATGTGCCAGTAGAAAGGTGCATTGAAATTATAGTGAAAAATATCTACCGTGATCCTTTACAAAGAGGATTAAGCATCCCCAAAATAAGGAAAATACACATGAGACAATTGCTAAAAACGTGTTTAAGTGAGTTCGTTTTCGAGTTTTACGATAAGAAAACGCTATATAGACAAATTGACGGCGTCTTTATGGGATGTGTCCTCGGACCAAATGTCGCCAACTTTAATATAGGGCATGTGGAGAGAATGATGTTCGCCAAAGAATCACACCTAAAGCCAACAATATACACACAGTATATAGATGACACATTTTGTTGCGTCAAATGTAAAGAGCAAGCTAATAATATTCGTGAGGCAATGGAATTACAATCAGGACTAGAAATAACAATTTAATTCAACACGAATACAAAATTAGCCTTCCTTGATGTAGAAGTAGGAAGGCAAGGCACGAAGCAAAGGCACAAAATGTATATAAAGAGCACAAATGATGGTACGCACATCAACTACTGTAGTGACTGCCCTTACCAATACAAAATAAGCGCTTTACAAGGCATGATATATCGTGCATATAAATTGAGCTCAGACTAGTAAACATTTAATCAAGAGATGATACGCATAGAGAAGTAATAGAACCCGAGAAGTAATAGAACGCGTCAGATACAGTTCACCTTAGCTACGGGAACCAGTATGAGTCAATACTAGAAGGACTTAAGCACAAAACGAGACAGTAAAAAGATGTATAAGGTCAAAAGAAAATAACGCTACGCATATACTACAAGGTCATGAAATTGAAATCTTTAATAATCAGAAGCTATTAAACAAAGCACGAAATCTGTAACGCTGTGAATCAATTCAATTGCTCTGAACCCGGATGTAAGGACGGGAACAAATATATAGGCTACACAATTTTACTTTAGCAAGATTGAATTTGCAACAAACATACAATGGTACGATCCGAAAACACTTGCAAGATGTAAACAAAAGATGGCCTACATTTAAATTTTTTTACCAGCACAAGCGTCATTTTCCGAAACACACGTAAAGTACATCTACAACTGTTGGAATCTCTATCAATAAAAGAAATGACTCCTAAGCTTAATGCGAAGGACGAGGGATTCGTTAGAAAACTTAAGGTGTTTTAAGTCCCAATATTATTTCACTACTTACTACTACATATTGCCCTTACCAATACAAAATAAGCGCTTTACAAGGCATGATATATCGTGCATAGAAATTGTGCTCAGAGCAGCTTTTCACAAATAACCATTAACCAGCATGCATTATAGACAAAACGATAAAGAATTTTGTCAACTCAAAAGTGGTTAAACGCGGGAAGTTATCGAACGCGACAGATACGGTTCACCTTTACTACGGAAACCAGTATACGAGTCAATACCAGAAGGACAAAAGCATATTAAGAGGCATATGACTCTTATGTTTTCTCTCATTTTCTCAAGACTTGTTTACTGTCCGAGTCTATTTTCCAACTCACCGAAATCCACTCTTCTTCCTTTACAACGCACAATCAACGCAGCCGTCCAAGTTCTTTTCCGTCTTCGTCGTTTTGATCATACATCCCACCATCTTGCTTCTCTCGATTTGCCTACCATTTATTGTCGTGTTCAAATTCGTCTTCTTCTTATTACTTTCCGCCTTATAACTTTTCATACCCATTCATTTCTCAACCTTCCTTTTATCGACAATTATCGTCCTGTTTACTGTTCCTTGCGTTCCCGTAATTTTCTTCTTTTACATGTCCCAAACTACTCTACCTCTTTTGGCTTCCGCTCCTTCGTTGTGGCTGCTCCTCTCTCGTGGAATCATCTACCCGTTCATATCCGCCAATCAACATCAATGCCGTGCTTTAAACGCCAAATCCGATGTAATTTAAACAATAAATTAACAAACTTCTATGACTTCTGATGTGTGTTTTTTGTTAGTAAACTTGTAAGCTTGCAGCTGTCACGCATTTGCCACGTTAAATAAATTAATATTCTTAAAATGACGTGATATATTACGAAATGTTATTGCCGACGAAATAGGGGACATTTGTAAGGATGTGGAGCTTGAACCGGTTTTGAGGCCCGTACCGAACAATTACCATTTTGAAGTAGAAACCACAACGAGAGATGTGAACGCAAGATCAGACATATCATGCCGAGGAATTTTCGGTAGAAGATTAGTGCGGTCCTATGTCGACGTATGTATATTTAACAAACTTGCACATTCCTATATCGAAAAGTCACCGAGCGTGAGTCATACATACCATGTGACAGAAAATTTTAAAAATATGGCGCGCGCATTGTAGAGAGTGAACGCTCAACATTCATCCCACTTACTTTTTCAACTTTAAGACAAAACCACTTATTCGGCCTCTATCTCGATAATTAGGTCTAGAGTGAGCATTGTGCTGGATCAAGCAGCTTCGATGTGTATACGCGCTACACGAATACCTATACGTGAGCAACTACAGAGTGGGAGAGCTTAACACACAAATATACAATCGCAGGAATTCGGATCTTTCCGGAGCCAAGAATTCGATTGATATTCAATAAAACAATATAATAACGGATCAATGTTTTGACTTTTTGAACTATCGGCCCATTTGCGGGAACCTACAGTTGTGATTAAATAATAGAATTTATTATAAAAAATTATACCTAGAATTCTTCAAATAATGTTTAAAAAAACATAATGAATGTCATATATCACGATCGTCCATGTACACACGCAAGGAGACTGTGTTGCGCCGCTGGATACCAACGCTGATACTCAGGATTAGAAATGAAAAGGTGCGTACATTCCCAGTTCATCTGACAAACGCTGACCGAGTTCCTGTAAAAATTCAAGAGAATATAGGCCACCGATGCCAGTGTCTCGATTACTATCGGGGTAAACATGTGTTCGCGAGCGTCCAAATCCACATATTTTCGGATTTTCGGGTTTCTGCCTCCTTTGCAAACATTTCAGCGCAATGAACCGCCAAGTGTTGGTTGCTTTAAGATACGGTATTTGGATACGTAAAGTCCCATGCGATGCAATATTCGTTTTTGCAAGGGACAAGGGTAACGCCCTCTGGTCGCTTGCCGTCGGACCTCCACAGACCCATGGGTTCAAGACGAAATGGTAGATATGCGCCATAAAAGTTCTCCGAATGATACCGTTGACATGCGCGTGACGGGCATGTCGGCTTAGGAAATACCGTTAATCTAGAATGTGAGTAGCTGCGCTAATGCTGACGACCCCGCACTCACACTGAAATGTCCGACAGAAGTCGACACCGAGTCTTAGAGCAACCGATGGGATAATATAAATGTCGTCTAACATCGTTTCCACTGCGGATATAGGCAATGCCTGAAGAAAATTGCCCGAGTGCTGTATAAAAAAGTTGCCCGAGTGCTGTATAAACCGGTTTGAATCGCTGTTTCCTAGATGTAAATTCCAGTGGAAGATCAAACCCATACAAGGACAATCATTCCTATGAGGAAGCTTTGAAAAGTTGGCTATTACAGCCTGAACAAGTGCTAAGATCTGAACCGATTATTTTTTAATAGGTCGTTTGCGGAGCAACGTAAGCACAGTAGGATTGAATCACGACGTCCTAAGCCCTGGTAAACCGACGCCGCCTACGTCGATCGGGAGCGTTGCCTGGCGCCATGCTTCTTCGCCTCGAATCAGGTTCAGAGTCGAGAACAAAAGAGTCTTCAGCTTGTCGTCGTAAGATGCGATTACTGTGCTACGAAAACATATTATAAAGTAAAATATAAATTTCACATTCATTCGATGTTTGAATAAAATGCTAATAGTTGATAAAACAATATTTTATAATTAACGTATATGCATAACTTAAAATTATGAAACATTTAAGTCAGGGTATTAAAAATGACTATCTGAATTGTATTATCTAAATTACTATTATACACTATAACATTGAATTAATATTGTATATAGTTTAGATAAAACTTTCTGGTTCATTCAATAATTGCTCATTCACAAAATTTCATCATTAGATATGGAAAAATGTATCACGGCAAATACAGATTATTCAGCTACTACAAAACTGTGAAACAAAAACGTGCTATTCGTCTTGTTCGAAAAACGCATCAATTTGAAATATAATCGTCAAATACTTTAACGTCAAATACTCATCGTCAAATACTTTAACATAATTTTAAATAAGCATACCGTTTCTCTAGCAGAATTGCTATTTGTCGCCGTAGGCGTAAATGTTAGGCTTGATTCTGTTCTCAATAAAACATCGCCAATGTCATCTGTGTCCATTTGTTCATGATTATCCGATTTTTGAGAAATATTGGAAGTGGTTACTGCCGGTACTGATATGTTATTGTAAAAATATCCATTTGTCAGTTAATCAGAATGAAATAATACTAACAATTGTTACCGCTTAAATTGTGTGATGAGGTTAGACTCATTTCAGACTTAGTTGGAAAATGATTATAAGACGGCGGCTGTTTGACTTCAGTCATATCGTCCCTATGAGAAATTTCAAAATCAAGTATAGGAACAGCGTGGCGTAATTCTAAACGTCCGAGTAATCCCTGCTTGATAAGAAGTTGACAAAATTTTCTAGCGGCGTTAGTCATTGCTTGCTTTTTACTTTGACCGACAGCAGTGCAATCAAAACTGAATCCAGGTACAAATAGCTAAGTATAAATTTTAGAATCAGACAATTTAACAAACAAATTAAATTTAATAACATACTCTACATTCAAAGCTGATGACTTTTTTACTGCTTTCAGCACATTGTGATAACTGATATTCAGGCTTAATCGAATGTTTCCCTAGCCATGCATACAGAAAGTCCTTAATATCGTTATAGCTGCGACTCATTTATTTAAATATTTACTCGACAACGTTTTAAATCTAAAAGCGAAATGCAGAGATACTATTAGTTCAATAATAACTTGAAAAACAATAGCTATCAACAAATTCATATTCTATAAAATTAAAAATAGCGTTTCTCAGGTTCAAAATTCAAGTTGGCCATAATCAAAAGTCAATATTGGAAGCTGATCGGGTGGCATAGGAGAAAACGCGTTACAACTTATTAGACGCATCGCTCGGTTACAATCAATGAATTCGACCACAAACTCGTATGCGAACTGTATTTGCCGACTAAAACGCATCGTTGGTATTGCTCTATGTCGATCTGCTTCCATGTGCCTTCGGGGCTTTCGTTCTTCCCGAAATCGACCGGCCAATAATCCTGAACACAGCTAACCACACGGTATATTTCTAACGACGATCTAGTTTTCAATTTTATGACTATTGAAGATGTATGTAATTTCCTTTACTGTAAAAACATTTATTTATTAAAAAAAATACAACAACCGATGAGCGGTGGCTCGTTTGGCTGGATCTCAATGTAAAAAAAGTACAATGTCAGTAAAACAAAAAAAATTCAAATCAGGTTCGACTTCCTACGAGAGCGATACACTGTTCAGCGCACGCCGAAATTCTCGGATGTTTCGGCATTTAATTGCAGATGACGGGAGTCTGTTCCAACTGTTTATTACTCGATCTCTGATATTCTGATAGAGTCGATGGACTTTTCTACGATGTTTGAGCGTTAGTCGATGTCCACGTAATTTCTCGGAGTTGCGTAGGCAAAACATGAAGTTGAGGGGATGAGTGGGCGATAAAATTGCCCTCCATACCAGCATAAGATCAGCTTTTACCAAACTTTCCCAAACCGTTGAAACACCTAGGATTTCTAACTTCTGGTCAAACGGCAGGACTTTGACAGTGGGAACAAGACGGGTAGCCGACCGGAGAATTGATTCGTAAGCCACAATGTTTTTGCACAGATGTGGATACGCTGCGGGAGATGCGTATAGCATTCGAGATTCGATGAGGGCCTTGTATATTATTCTGAAGCTACATGCCTCTAGTGATCCAAAAGATCGTCTAATGATGCCAATAGTACGACGGCAATTGGCCGAAACTTTATTTACGTGAGCGCTCATATCGAGCGTATTAAGCGTAGATACCCCTAAATCATCGATTTTATCTGTAGAATCAATCGACATGTTTCCAATTTTATAAGAGCAACGAATGTCTGGGGAGCCGATCCACATATGTCTACATTTAGTCGCATTTATCATCAGCTCATTAGATATACACCATTTATTTATGGAATCCAGGTCTTTTTAAAGAGCGCTTACATCGGAATCATCAATGATTCGCCTCCAAACCTTAATATCATCTGCGTGGGTAACACATTCCGACGTCAAGTTGTTTGTAATATCATTTACATATATATTAAAGAGAGTCGGACTAATGGCCGATCTCTGCGGGACGCCTGTCGTCATCATTGAGTAACCAGAAAGATAATGGCTTATGCGTACTGCAAACGAGCGGTTGCTTACGAATGATTGAATCCAGCGTAACAAAGATCCCCGTACACCAATGTTAGATAATTTGTTTACTAGCAAATTGGGAATAACTCTATCGAATTCTTTCGATAAGTCTATAAATATCACATCTACTTTGGAACCACTCCTCGTCGAATCCACCCAGCTTGCTCTCGCTTTTACAAGGTTCGTTACCGCTGAGCGACTTGGCCTAAATCCATGCTGACTGTTGCTGAGGCGATTGTTAGCTTCAACGAAAGCACTAAGGTGACGAAGAATCAATTTTTCTAATACCTTACAAGCTACAAATGTGAGACTGATGGGACGGTAGTTGGAAACTTGGGATTTATCCCCTTTCTTGAAAATTGGACGTACAATAGCCTTAGTCCAATCAGATGGTAGATAACCTGTGTTTAGTGAACTTCTAAAAATAGAAGCTAAGGGAACGTACATTGCATGGGGCAATTCCTTTAAGAGTATTGTAGGTATATGGTCAGGACCTGATGCGGCGTTGCAGGGTAATTTAAGTAGCTCGTGCAGTACCTCTTCATCGCTAAATTCAATGTTAGATATGACTACTATAGGTATAAGTACATTGTGTTTAGTTTGAATTATACCATCGGGGATCGACACTCTATCTTCTTTGATAGCGAAATAGTCCATAAAAGGGGCAGCTACATCAGTTGGGGAGGTCAACATTGACCCATTGTCGGCCACTAGGTATGAACAGCTGTCGAGTGTATAGGACGTGGAAGTATGCTTTTGAAAGCCACCCAAGAATTGTTATGAGTGGAGCGGCATATATTTGAGATGAAACTGCGTTTTTTCTGTTTTTTTTTCAGAATAGAAACCGTATTCCTGCAATGACGGTAGTGTTCAAAAGAAAGTTCCCCTTTTTTGTGCGCATGAAAACATCTATCACGGTGTTTGATTAGAGCAAGCAATTCCGTATCTAACCATTTCAGATGTAGTTTTCGTGTACGATTCTGACGTATCTGAGCAAAATAGTCGAGAACACAATGTAATGTGGTCTTAAACTGATCCCAAGCATCTTGAATGCCTGCTTTCGATGGGTCGGGCCAATACATACAGGAAATTATACTGCGCACGACATCATAGTCAATCTTAAAAGGATTCGACGTTTTAACCGTTTCGACATATGGTCCGAGTGCGTTAAATTCTATTGAGATGGTAGAGTGTTCGCTTGATCCTAGCGGAGGTCCGTATTTGACGTATTTTATTAGATACGTTTCACTCGAAAAGCATATGTCAAGAATTGAGGAGTTATTACCCCTGTAACGAGTATCCCTGTGAACATGTTGTCTTAATGTAGATCATTTATCGTGTTCAAAAGCAGTAATGATTCGGGATCACATCCAGGAAGAGGCACGTAATCTATCCAATAAATTCGCGGCATGTTAAAGTCTCATAATAAAATAACTTTTTGACCCTTGAATGTATTTTCAGTTATTGAGGATATAATTGACCCGGTTAGAGCGAATGAAGGGGCGATAGAAGACATATAGAGAGAAAAATATGTTTTTATGGTCTGTTACAGAAACCCAAGCGTATTCACAAAGACTTGATTCATCGCACTCAATTGACATAACACGAGTTGTAAGAACTTCTCTAGCATATATGATCACTCCGCCTCCACGGCAAATTTGCCGATCTGCTCGGATTATGGCGTACCCATTGATGGAAATTTCTGAATCTATGATGTGTGGTTTTAACCACGACTCTGTAAAAACAAGTATTTCAAATGAGGTGATGTTAACCAGAGTAAGAACTTCGTCCATTTAATTGATGAGACTTAAGACATTCGAATATAAGACCCGGAAGGCATGTGTGGAGTGTACTGGGTCGGAATACTCGTATCTCTTTTCGACATTTACTGTCACTTCTTGGGTAGTTTCGTTGCGACACAAATACTTCGCAGCTCCCCGATGTTTCCACCGTTGTCAATGGAACGAATCCAGAAACGAGTTGAAGTCCTGCGTCGCACTACACGAAAATTTATGACGGTGAGGTTACTTTCGCCGTTAGCTACTCTGTTACTAAGTTCGCTCTTTGCTTGTTTCAGTCGAGTTCTGTCCTCGATCGAAAAATCTCTGCGAAGGATCAATCCAGTACCTGCAAGATGATAACCGTATTTTAAAGCTAATGTACACATATCGGGCGTTGAGGAGCCTTTGTTGTTTTAAATCACCGTATAGCTTTTCTCCCAACTTCAATTCAGTTGTGGGGAGTACAAGCTACTGATGAGAGCCAACTAGCTCGAAACAGTGACTTTGTCATTTGCGACAATTTCACTGTTGAATTTCTTTCGTGGTGCTGACACCCTGATATAAAAACAAAATTATTATCAAAAGAGAATGAAATAAAAATTTTGAAAACAGATATAATCAGAATATCAATAAGTAATTACAAAAACTATAATGAAAATAAAAAATAGACAACAAAAAAAACTCAAATCGTTTTGCAACTTTTAAAAACGCAGATCCAGAAGGGGATGACGAAAACATGGAGTTTGGCTCCTTAGTTTCATCAGACTCGGAAGGATCTGCTATTTTTAAAGTCGTGCACAAACAGGCAATGAAAGATAGCTCTTCAAAAGGAGGAGGCACAAGTTAGGAGAACAACGTTCTCCATCAGATGCAGCCGTGTAAAAAAGCGGGACATTGAGTACAATTTGTTGGAGGGCATCTTTTTGATAAGTTGGAATATAGGAACCGATGGAGGACATCACTTTCATCGGTGATGTCCGAAAGAGGACATCACCGATGGGGATGTCCTCTTTCTGCAGGAGGCGCGTTTACCACAGGTTTTAAACACTTTAAACATAAGTTTTGAAAATTACAAAATATTCGCATATCAAGTTGACCGTAGTGACGTGGGCTCTTATCCTTTGCTAACAGATAATCATCGTCAATGGCTAAGATTGGATCTAAACTATACGTATTCTGCAGGAATCGAGCTAAAGCAGGGCATATCTTTTCTATATTGAGGAGAGTTAATTTCCTATTAATTCTATTAAAAGCATTATGTGCATCAATTAAAAGTAAACATGACGAGGTCGAATTAACAAAGGTTTCACGCATATCTCGCACAACGAATTTGACACCTCCCTTTTGACCTGCACAAAGTTGTGAATTACCCGCAATTGACTTAATGAAAGGAGAAATGACATTTAAAATCGTTTTAGCCATTATGCGCCTATATGCCTCACCTATTCCGATCGGTCGAACACCAGGATTTTTATCAAGGGCAATGAGCCGACTAGCGATTAACGCTTCTGTTGAATGTTTTGGAACTCTATTACTAGCAATTCGCCTTGTCAGGTCTGCCAACGTAGATGCCAACTGTAATTATTATTATTATACATTCAACAACATACGAGCATTAGCTCAAATAGCTGGCTCACAATAAGTTCGTAAATAAATTAATTAGTTTTTAAAATAAGGAAATGCAACACGAAACATTGCTTGATCCATTCGTAGTCTTCTTTTAAAAGCACTAAGTGAACTGCATCCAACGGTGTCTGCATCAAGGTTGTTCCACAGCTCAACAATTCTTCTATCAAATTGCATCGCGCCCAATTTCTGTACTCTGTTTCTTCGAATAGTTAAAGAATGACCGCGAAGAACATTTGAACAACGTAGTTGAACCCTACTCCGAAGAGGGTGATGAGGACGTTGGAATAAATGCCAAACAAGGCACATATCCATGTACCGACGGGTCCATGTGACGGTCTCAAGTCCTAATGATCTCAGTCTGTCTTCATAAGGCAGCGACGCCAACTTTGGTGCTAGCTTTGTTGCCCTGCGAAGTACCCTCTCTGATTTCTTATGTTCATGCACAGTACGTGGGTATACAACCGGAGCTGCATATAAAAGTCTACTCAATACATGTGCTAAAATCAGAGGCCGAAGAGCAGTCGGATTAACGCGAACAAACGCGCGTCGAATCATACCTATCATTTTATTGGAGTTGGCACAAGCTTGATCAGTGTGCTTTTTGGTTGATAAATTAGAGGTAACCCATACTCCTAAATCTTTGTAACTATCGACACTTTCCACAATACAGTCCTTATATGTGTAACAAGCTGATGTTAGTTGCTTGCGAGCATTACCAATAATACGCATGTGTTTGCATTTCGAAACATTTATCACAAGCTTGTTTAACGCCGCCCACAACTCCAAATTATCTATGTCAGTTTGCAAATTATCAACATCCTCACATGAATGAATGGGCCGCCATATTTTTAAGTCATCTGCATACAAACATGATCGAGAGCGAATGCACCCAGGCAAATCGTTAACATAAATGCTGAATAAAAGCGGACCCAAAACTGAACCTTGAGGTACTCCAATATGACATTCTCTAGACACAGACAATGACCAATCGACAAGTACTCGAAAGCAACGATCACGAAGAAATTCTCTAATCCAATCAACTATTATGTTTGGGAGTCCAGTATTGACAAGTTTCTGAAGAAGTAGACCATGATCTACTCTATCAAAAGCTTTAGAAAAGTCGAAGAATATAATGTCTGTATCGATATAATGTGTCTTATTCGCTGTCCAATCAAGATGAGCATCAAGCAAATTTGAAACAGTTGAATAACCCTCCCGAAATCCGTGCTGATTAGGGACTAAAATTTTTCCTACACGAAAAAACTCAACCATGTAGCGATGCACAAACCTCTCCAACACTCTACAGCAAATGCAGGTAATGCTCACCGGCCTATAATTCTCGACGGAAGAGCGATCTCCCTTCTTGAAGTAGGGAAGAACAATTGACTGCTTCCACACATTAGGAAGAGATCTTTCCAAGATTGACTGGCGAAAAATTGCACAGAGAGGAACGCAAATTGAGCCTGCTAATCTGCGCAGATAAACAGAAGGTAGTAAGTCACAACCTCTTGAATTATTTGCTTTTAGACGGCGTAATTCGGAATAGACTTTAGCTGGCGTTATCAAATTGTCAAGGTCCAACTCAAGACACGTGTCAGAGTAAGTGTTCAGCACACTAGATTCCATACAAAAAGTTTGATGTTCATTTGCGGGCTCTACTGAAGTGCAATAGTGTGCCGCAAACTCTTCAGCTAGGTCATTCGCAGAAATGTCATAGAAGTAGTGACAAATCGAAGAATCAACAGCTCCCCTGCTTGATAGGTACTGAAAAAGGACCTTTAAATCGTATTTACACTTGTTAGCTAATGCATTCTCAAATGCACACCGCTTCTTTCTCTTCAATGAATTGAATAAATTTCTTGCCTGTTTAAAAACATCATAACTACACTCCCCAACTTTGTAGCGATTGAAGATCAAATTACGAGTCCTCAATGCTGAACGTAACTCAGAATCGAACCAGGGAGAATCTTTTCGACGTGTCCTGCTTCTAAGTGGAGAGAATAAAATAAGCAGCGACTCTAAGGTTCTCTGAAAGTAATTCCACGCGCCGTGTACTCCAACAACAGCGGGATCTGGCCAGGTAACTGTTGAAAGTATTGACTTAATTGCACCTGTGTTGGTTTTGAAAGCATTAACCACTTGATTTTCACGCGGACCTCGAGTATCTTCTTGAAACCTTAACCTAATGATCAATACGCAATGATCAGACATACCGATCGGGGCATCATAACGGATAGCGTTAATAATCTCACTGTTCGAAGATAAACATACATCTAATAGAGATCTACTGTCACTAGCAAAACGAGTGTAATTTTGAACATGCTGAGTTAAACCACAATAGATGATACACTCCAGAAGGTCATAGGAAGCATGGTCACAAGTAGGAAAAGCCGTATACGAATTCCAATCAACCGAAGGCATATTCAAGTCACCAAGTATTAAAACATTGGAGGTACCTTTAGAATAAAGTTCTACTTCCCCAATCAGTTTATCTGTGGCGGCCAAGGGTGAACGATATACTACCCCCAGAACAAGCGGAGCGGTATGCATGAATTTTACCCGACACCACAAACTTTCGACTTTATTAGAAGAAGAAGTGCTAAGAATAGTTACTTTCACATCGTTGCTCACATAAAGAATAACACCTCCACCTCTTCCACTTTTACGATCACTGCGGAAAACCAGATAACCAGGGATGGAGACTTCATTATCAATAATATCACTATATAGCCATGATTCTGTGATAGCGAGTAATTTAGGACGAATTAACTGAACTCTATATCTCAGTTCATCTATCTTCGATATAAGACTGCGAACATTACCATGGAGTATTTCACAATGCCCCAACATACCTCTGGGAGTATTCCTATCACCCCTTACACATCCAAATAACCCGGACGCTAAACCATTTAGACTCTGATAGGCAGAGTAGACGAGCCCGTTTCGATTACAGAATGCACGCGAGGCGACATGACTAGTGGGCTCCAACTCAGCCAAGTGCGTCGCTTCACAATCTGAAAATTTTTCACATAGAGATTTGTTTCTCCTTTAGCAACACGAGATGATAGTTCTTTTTTAACCTTCGATAATTTTTTTCGTTCTGATACATCAAGATCTTTCAGCAGTCGAATATTAGACCCTTTGAGACGGAACGAGTTTCTCAACATTAAGGTAGCATGAAGTTGGTTATGGAAGACAGCTTTGAGTAGTCGGGGTTTATTATTTAAAGCATTACGCTTACCTAGACGGAAAAGAGCGATAAGTTTAACTTTTTGGACTGTCTCGATGTCACAGGAGCCAAGTACATGTGCCAGAATAGACCTCAAACTCTGAATGTCGTCATTCAGTCGTGCTTGCGCATTCTCGAAGATAGACTCGGGCACATTAGCTAGAATAACTGAGCAACCTCTATTATATATCCGCTTATTTGAGATCACCCTATCGAGACCATCACAGGACACAGCAGATTGTGTATCTGTACATGCACGTAAGCTGGGTATTTGAGTATCCGTTTTAACAATATTCCGCAAGCTAGATAAGTCTGTCTGGGTATGTGAATCATGAGACTCTAAAGAACTTGATGGTGACATCAAGGTGACGTGTGCGTTGCCCGAGGAAACGCCCTGACCATCTTTGTTTGAGATATTACGAAATGTCGCATTGTGAGCATTCGGCATCTTCGGTGTATCACTTTGTGAAATCGCTTCATCAGACAGAATATATTTCGAGACTTCGTCATACTGTCTTGACACTGAATTTGGAGTTGAATAGGAAGAACGCAAATATCCCCGCTTCCAAATACGGGATGCTACAGGTCCATTGCTGCCTACATAAGCTCCAGTTGTCCGAGTTCGGTTGTCAATATGTAAAGAAAGATCGGCAGAAGGACGATCAACGACAACGCATGTAGTCATATCGTTCGTAGTCTGTGATACTTTAGGGACTGTATTATCAGCAATTTGTTGCAATTTGCGATCGCTTGTATTCTCATCAAGGGGAATAACGCAGGCAGTCGTATCATCACCAACCCGCGCATCCACAGGAACTACATTTTTAAAAGGATGTTGAGCTTTGGAAGAGGATATTTTATCGTCCATGAGAACGGTTCGACTTAGAGATTGATTATGTGCTTCTTCAAATTCGACCAAACGTCTTCTCAAAATATTAAGCTCCTTCACAGCACAAAAGCCACATGAATCCCTATCAAATGAGGTTAGCATTTGCCGCCATGATAAAGCATTAACACCCGAAGGACCCGCAGCGCCTGTAGTGCGCTTAGCACTAAGTTGAATTGCAGCTGCATCTATCGTATCGAAAAAAGAGGGATGAAAGTTATCACATTCCATGTCGATCTCCGATAATAAGGCGTCCACACTAATTACAGCTGCATGTGGATGCTTCGCTTCAAGAATAGACTTAACCGATTCGTTGCCGATATAATCATTTAGACTCAAAGTTTTATTGACAGAACCGTTTTCCAGGATTCTTACTGCAGAAGTAAGATTACCTGACATTAATGATTTCACGAACAGCGACTTCCAATTGCGCTTAGAATCGTATCGTGACTGGGATACCTTTAAACGTGATTGAATACATTTACCCTCCCTTACTAATTCATCAAAATTTTGGCTTTGCCAAAGAGACAGGCGACGCGACATCAATTGACGTACATATTTGATTTTCGAAGAACCTACTTTTTGTAAAACGCACTGACAAATAATTGTCACCTTCATAAGCGACGAGCCTTCGACGTCATCTTCGCGACAAGCAGTTTCAAACAATTTGTTTAGTTCATTTAAAAACATTCGGCTTTCGTTACACCTCGGTAAGTAAAAGAGATTAGGACGCCAAGTGATTACCTCTTTGAATGATTGATGGATAAGAGTGTTTGGGAATCTATTCGAGGCAGCATCGAGGGTGTGAACCGCGTTATACGCTATATTCATGCTTGCAAAGTGGGATACGAGTTGGTTTTCGCAATTTGCTGCAGAACAGTTAGTGCACGGCTTATTTGATTTAAACATTTGCATTGACGACATCGTGCTGAATGTCCATTGCACGAACAGCATTTAGGCTCGGCTAGAATTCGTTTAAGCATCGTGATTGTATTGGCGAAATAAAGTTGTTGACTATAAAAAAATTCGATTTGTTGTCTCGTTTTTCTTTGTTAGGTGTATAATAGTTATCGACTTTGTAACAGCGATCTCAGACGATTTCAGCGCTCACAGGCGGTTTCGTAATGCGCTCTCAGGCGGCTTCGTGATGTGTTTGTAAGTGTTTGTGTATGTCAGTCGTCGATGGTTGTCACTGTATTTACTGGTAAACCACAACGGGATATTTCGTTGTGTATATTAATTGTATTTACTTTTGATTTTTTTCTTAAAACCAATATTAATACAATTAAAAATTACAATCATAAAGTTACCCGCAAATGGGCCCTAATATAAACATTAAATTTAAGACTTCATTAAAATCTCAGCTATCCGTAGCGGATCCACGACTAATTATCTCCGAATGGATTTGCTGTCCGTGCTCGAACCGGTGAAATGCAGAGCGGGGGCTGCGAAGACACATATAAGTTGATCGCGCAAGGGAGAAACTTATCCTTCGTCGGATAAGTGCGATACACGTCGCATAGTCTATTTCGCGCTTATTGGCCAACATCCTGGCTAATGCCTTCAGAACGCAATCTCCGGTCTTACCAACGCCTCCAGACGATGAAAACACTATCGGTGTGAATTGGGCCCTCTCCACAGTTACAATACGTTCAAGGTAACGGGCGTTTTTGCGCGACTCGTGATAGTTGTGGACTGATGAAGGCGATCTCTCAGAATAAGAAGCAGCATGACAATTGAATATAGCGACGTCCATAAAGACGCGCTCGCTTCGTCTTCCGAACAGACCTGTGCACACGACATCAAGTCTCGCTTCACTATCACGTGAAGTTGTAGCTGACTCGAACTGAATGGAGGGATCTATAGGACTCAGCACGGGCTCAATTGCGACACACGGAGTGACTTCAGTCAAAAGGTTGGCAAGTGTGTCACGTATTAGGTTATGCCTTATGATTGTGAGTGCGCCTCTACCGCACGAGAGCGAGTGAACTGTGCTATTCTCAGTACCACAACTACAATGCGCAGGTGCATCCGTAGGTGTTAGTCCATATCGACCATTCACGGCGTCCCTAAACTCGTGTGGGGATAAACGGAACCCGTCTGCTTCGATTGGTTTTGTTGTCAACCAATTCGACGCTCCCTTCTCCGATGCAAATTCTCGAGATGAACATGTGGTCGCATCACTGACTTGAATTATTTGATCGCGGCGTCGTTTAATTATAATTTCTTTTTCGTTCTTAATGGATTTGGCGATATGAGTGTGTTGTTCCTTATTGTTTGAAACATGTGATTGACAAGCACGTATTGACCAATCGTATTCTTTACCCGGATCGACATGATGGTCTACGATTCCGAGACCACCCAGTCTCGCTGGAAGGCTGAAAATTTGCCTAAGTGTTTCAGGTACGTTTGATATACCGGTTATTTTAGGGATCAAGCAGTGACGGATATGTTCCTCGAGTGCCAGGAGTTGCTCGGACCGAAAGCGACAAGTCCTCTTCGCGTAAGTCATCTTATGTTGTAATGAGTATGTCAGAGCATTGTACGCGACTTGTGGGTCGAAAATAGCAATCTCAACTAGGTTCTGTACACATTTGGACCATCTGTCTACTTTGCGGATAATCCAGTCCTCCAAAAAGGATTCATTTCCAATTGGCGCTCCCAATACTTCTACGCCATTCGTACAGATATGGACACTAGTAGCATCAAAACATTCTTGGGCTTTGTTCAGGAATTCCGGATGGACCAGTAATTGACATTTTGAAGGATTTATGTTATACCCATACGCTCCGCCCTCCCGCATCATAATATCAAAAACTGATCGGCATTCTTCGAAGGTTCCAACGAAATTGGCATCATCCAATGGATTAACGATCATGGCATTCCGAATGTATACAATATTATGTAACCGCTATTAACTTTTTTTTCTTCTTTTCTTTTCTTTTTTATTTCCTATGTGATCAGTTGAAACAGCCATTTGGCTATAACTTGTAATTTTTTTTTTTTAATAATTGATTTTTTTTTGAAAAAAAAAACAAACAAATATAGTTATACTATAAATTTTAGTTCATTGAGTTTGCAGGTCGATGTCGAGCAGAACGAGGACCGCGAATACACATCGAAATTGAACGAGCCAACTGAATTCCAATCTTTGACCGTAATTTTGTCAATTCTTCTGAGTAGGAATGATTGTTTTTTATTGCCATCTTCTGTGCAATTCTCTGAATTAATTGTGCAGATGATTTTACTGCTCCACCGAAACATGATAACACGATAGGTGCGAAATTCGCCCTCTCTATGGCAGTTACTCTCTTGATACTTAGCGAATTTACGTGTTTCGTGATATGTAAAAGCAGCCCCAGCGGATTTCGAAAGGTTGGACGGAGCGAAAACGTTAAAAACGCAAGTATCAAATAAAGTTCGCTCCGAACGACTTCCATAAAAACCACAGCAGGCGATATCCAAACGTGCATCATGAGCGCGAGAAGTAGATATGCGCTCGAAATGAATACTAGAATTTACTGGCAGTAGTGTTGGCTCTTTTTGCACATTATCACATATTTCTGTCAAGGTTTTAGAAAATATATCACGAATTGAATCATGTCTTATCGATGGATGACCTCCGGTGGAACAGGTAAGTGAGTGAGCCAGAGAATTATGTTCACCGCAGGGGCAATGAGAGGGCGCGTCTAGTGGTAGTCTATGATATCGAGCTGCAAGTGCGTCACGAAATTCTACATTGCTAACTCGAGTCCAACGATCACTCGTAGGATATGTGGAGAGCCATGACGAGGCACCTTTGACTTGTAGATGTTCCATAATACGTAACAAATTGTCACCAACATTAGCTACTCGATCTCTAAGCAATGGCAGTAAAACGTGGGTCAGCAATACCTAGACCACCTAGTCTTATCGGAAGGGAAAATAACGGCCATAAATAATCGTCGTCAGGCAATTTCAAATTAAAAAGCTTATCAAAACGCTTCTGAATGGTGTCATAGAGATCATCGAAACTACCAATTGAACAGTTTGTGGTTCTTTGCAAGTGAATCCATTTATGCTGAAGCGATCTGGTCATACTAGTATAGCTTATCTGCAAATCAAGAATACCCACGTCAGCAAGACGATTTACTAATGAGCAATAATTAGAGATCTTTTGTTCCGTAGTTTTATTTATATAATCATCTGTTCCAATAGGAGCACCGAGTACTAACGTGCCATCAACAACAATGTCGATTCCCGTTTCATTAAAAAGTTTGCGGGTACTATCTGCATTTTTGGGACTAGTTAGTAGAACGCATTTGTTGCTGTTGACATGAAATCCGAAAGCACGGCCGTAGTCACACAAGAATTTGAAAGCCTTGTAAATTTGCACAGGTTCGCCGATTAAATTGCCATCATCCGCGTACCAGAATTGGTTGATGTTAGGAAACTCCTCAGTAATGTTCAACAATAATGGCAGGGTTGCTACGGCAAAAGCTGGCATAGCAAGTACATCACCTTGCGTAAATCCCTCTTGGGATTTGATGAAACTATCACCAGTTGAAAAATTTGAAGGGTTATCGTAAAAATTGTGTAGTATAGTAGACATAGAGGGACAAATGCGTGATATATTAGCGAGAGCTGCCTTTCGATTTATTCTGTTAAATGCATTATCTGCATCAACAGTGAGAAGAACTGCATCAGGATCTTTTAACAGGCATTCGCGAACTGCGTGCGTGACGCACTCCACTCCAGCTCGTTGACCAGCGCACATTTGCAACCGTCCGCACACTTCTTGAATATCATTGGAAATTATAGAAAGAATGGCTTTCGACATTATTCTCCTACTAACGTCGCCAATACCAATAGGCCTTATTCCCGATTTTTTGGATAAGGCTATTAATCTGCTTGAAGCCAATACATTTATAACATTAGTAGGCATAAGCTCAGTAGCTAAAGATTTTGCGAACGTTGACAAAACTTTAGTCAATTCAGCAGATTCGTGACCAAACTTAGTTAACATCTGTAGCCATGACTGTGCATCAATGCCGGAGGGACCTGCTCCACCTTTAACACGTTTAGCCATACGAATTATCAATTTACTATCGATTGAATCAAAAATCACAGGGTGAAAATTTGGAACTGTGATTGGGAAAGACCAGTTAACAGCATGAGGAACTAATGGGCTCGGTACAGGGTGCTTGTCGAGTAATAATTCCCGAACAGTTTTAGAACCAATCACATCCTCTGGTTGCAAAGGAACGCCATCATAAGAATCGTTGTCTAGAAGATGCATTGCTGTGTTCAGTCGAGAGCTTTCAACCAATGAGACGAATTTTTTGCGCCAATCTCTTGACTTCGAAGGTTGAATTTTTAAGGCTTTCATATTTTGAAGGGCCGAGGCTTCAGCGTATAATCCAGCATAGTCATTATTGAACCACATGTCCAATCGTCGGGATAAAGTTGATTTCAATGATTTGGGAGATTGACGAGAATTACGTTGAAGAATAAGATGTCCAAAGATGATGTACTTAGTAAAAGTTTCCGAATTAGTGAGAGAATCCCTGAATATGCGTGCAAGTTCTGATATAAATTGTTTGGACTCTGAACATTTTGGAAGTCGAAATAAGTTAGGTTTCCATTGTATGACGATCGAGAATATATCCTGTATAGACAATACATCGGACTCTTGACGAGTATTCATTGTGTAATTTATATTTATATGGTTGTTAAGAGGACAATGCCGATGATCAGAGTTTTCACAATTTGAATTCGGTTTACTCAATATGGATATAGCAATATTATTGGAAGCTGTTACGGAGCAATTTACTTCACGATTGGAACAATTCACAGCTGAGCAATTCAAGCATAGGATATTCTGCTTAGCACATCGACATCCTTTACATTTAGCATTCGGGCCGTTGCATGAACAGCATTTCAGAGTTGTCGCAGGCTTGCCCTTGGGCATTTATTTTGTTTAAGAACAGAATTGAATTGCACTGTAATTTGCTAGAACAGTTATAAATTTTAATAATAATCGTTCTTCTATAATCGTTCTTCTATAATCGTTCTTCTATAATCGTTCTTTGTAAGAATTATAATAACCAAGACTTATGTTAAGGTCAAGGTTATAACTTGTAATACTTTTAATATAACTTTTTTTTTTTTAAACAAAATGTTTATTTATTTCCAACGACATTATCTCTACAATAATAATATCATCAATACAATTATATTACAATTATATCACCACTCTACAGTGTGATAGTTCGCAGGTCGGTTTCTTGCTGATCTGGGACCGCGAATGCACATTGAAATGCATCTTGCATGTTGCAGGCTTATCTTCTCCCGTATCCGAGTCAATTCTTGTGCGTAGATAGATTCCTTCTTGACGGCCAGTTTTCTGGATAATCTTTTTATCATTGTAGATGCCGATTTGCTCTCACCTCCTAAACTTGAATATACAATAGGGGCGAAATTTGCGCGTTCTATAATATCCACCCGTTCTTGGTATTTCGAGCATTTCCGTTGTTCGTGATACTCGAAGCTTGGTGTGGTTTCCCTGGTAAGATTTGACGGAGCGAACACGTTAAAAACGCAAATGTCGAAGAAAGCTCGCTCCGAGCGTCCACCATAGAAACCACGGCAAGATATATCCAGTCGTGCTTCACGATCAGTCGTCGTTGATCTTCTCTCAAAGTGAATGCTTGGATCCACTGATCTGAGTAGCGGTTCGATTTCAACGCCGTCACATATTTGGGTGAGCGATTTTGCGAGAATATCGCGGGTTGCGTCGTGTCTTATCGACGGATGACCGCCATTGGGGCAGGAAAGGCAATGTGCCAGTGAGGTCGACGAACCACATGGGCAAAGGGAGGGGGCATCTTTGGTTAGAGTGTTGTACCGTGCGGCAACAGCATCACGAAATGTTGTATTGTCTATTCGAGTTTGTGACTCTCTTGTGGGGAACGCAGAAAGCCAGGAAGATGCGCCTTTTATCATTGTGTGTTGAATAATCCGTCTCTTTATGATATCATATGTAGGAAGTTGGGCTAGCAAAGAGGCCTTGTATTGTGTTTTCTTCCGCCTGTGAACTTCGTTGGCTCGGAAATCTTGCTCTAGTTTAAGTTCCATTCCTTGTAATCCATTTAAATAAGGTTCACATAGATGTCCAGAATTTTCACATTCAACGCCAGCACTCATATATGGATCGATGATGCCGAGGCCACCACAATGTAGGGGTAAAGAGATGAGAGGCCATAGCGATCCATCCGAATCATCGAGGCCGAATATGTTGTCCGAGGAGGATCTGATGGATTCCCGCAACGGGGCAAACCAATCTGATGAGCATTGAGTTGTTCTTTGCGTGTGAAACCACTTGTGCTGTAACGCTTTAGTGAAACAGGCATATGCTATCTGCAGATCTAAAATTCCCACATCGGCTAATCGTTCGACCAAGTTGCAAAACTTGTCTACTTTTGATTCTACGACCTCGTATACGTATTTGTCTACTCCAATGGGTGCGCCTAGTATCACAATTCCGTCCGTTCGGACTTCTACATTTGTTCCGTTAAATTGTTGGCATGTGTTAGCTTCTTCCATTGTTGGCGTAAATATTGAACATTTCTGGGGATTTACGTGAAATCCAAACGCTGGGCCAATTTTACACAGTAGATCGTATGCAGCTCTGATTTGGATAGGAGAACCAATCAAGTTGCCGTCATCGGCGTACCAAAGTTGCCGAACTTGAGGGAACTTTGTGGAAATGTGATGTATTATTGGCAGTGTGGCGATCGCAAATGCGGGCATGGCTAGGACGTCACCTTGTGTAAATCCTTCTTGTGATTTAACGAATTCGCCTCCGACAGATAGATTAGAAGGGTGGTCGTAAAAATTATGCATGACTATAGAAAGCGACGGACATATTCGATCAATATTGCAAAGGGCCGCCTCTCTATTAATTCTGTTAAATGCGTTGTCGGCATCAATTGATAGAAGAATATGATTCGGATTGTTTGTAAGTTCATTGCGGATGGCTCGTGTAACGCATTCCACGCCAGCTCGTTGGCCTGCACACATTTGACTTCTTCCACATACCTGCTGTATGTCTTCCGAGACCATGGATAATATAGCCTTCGTCATTATTCTTCTGCTAACATCACAGATTCCTATTGGTCGAATTCCAGTTTTCTTTGTTAATGCGATTAGCCTGCATGATGTTAGAGCCTGTGTAATGTCCATTGGTATGCGCTCTGTCGCTAATGCTCTTGTGAATGAGGCTATGGCCTCAGCAAGTTCATCTGATTCTCTCCCGAATTTTGAGAGCATATGTGTCCAGGACTGTGCGTCAATTCCTGAGGGACCTGCTCCACCTGTGACACGTTTGGCCATACAGACTATTAGTTTCTTGTCTATGGAGTCAAAAACCACGGGATGAAAGCTATGTGGCGGGATAACATGATTCCAGTCAAGAGCATTACTGTTTAATTTTGCTGCAATGGGATGTTTGTCGAGGAGTAGCTCTCGAACGGTCGTAGGACCGATCATGTCATCAGGATTTAGTGGGGTTCCGGTTGTTGCATCTGTGTCTAGCAAATGCATCGCTCCATTTAATCTTCCACTCACTACCAGACTGGTGAAATTCCTGCGCCAATCGCGTGATGTACTGTTTGGTCTTTTACGTCGACTGAATTCTTGCAAGATATACGCTTCCGTGTAAAGAGATGTAAACTCGTTTTTTTGCCAAAGGTCTAATCTTCGAGACAGTATTACTTTGAGGGTCTTATGGGAGGTGCGAATATCTCGTTGGAGAATCAAATGTCCGATTACAATGGCTTTTGTAAAAGATTCCTGTTGAGACCAAGATTCCCTATATATACGGGCAAGTTCTATTATAAAACGTTTCGACTCCGCACACCTAGGTAATCTGAAGAGATTTGGCTTCCAGTGAACCACTTGCTCAAAGATGTCGGTAATCGAGAGTGTGATTGGAGTTTTGTCTGTTTCTCCCGTAGCTTTCTGGATTTGTGTCTGGTCGGCTCCTGACCTTACGGTGCCGCTTATTGGGCAGCTGAGGATCTTGTTTCCGCAATTGGGAGCCCGGCAGTTACTGCATTTTGTATCGGTCTTTGCGCATCGGCATCCTTTACATTTCGCTGCCGGTCCATTGCACGTGCAGCAAGGAGTTACCGAAGAGGGTTTCCCTCTAACCATGCCGATTGTATTATCTCTGATTGTTGCGGCGGACTCGTTGATATTCCGTCTGCTAGACAGAGCCCCTGTATCCCGGGATGATCGCGTTTGTATAGACGAAGTTTCTCGGGAATGGGCAGTAGATACACACTTCCCTTTGTAGAGAAACCAGAGCCCTTATACCCTGGGATGGTTTGTTAAACTGTTAGTTTTCGTGCGAGTGTGTACCCCGGGAAGTACCCTGGGCGTACGATCCTTTATATTTCCTTGCCCCTTACGCTCGCTTCGCTAGCTCTGTTATCAGAACGGTGCACTGTATTTTGTATGTTATTTATTGTTCTTCTATAATCGTTCTTTGTATGTTTATCAGAAACTGTAAGTACTTTAATTATCAATTCTTTTTATAACTTTTAATATAACTTGTAATACTAATAATAATAACAATAATAATCCGCATACCACTTTTGTTCAATCGAAGAAATTTGAGTTTGAATTCGCGCAATAAGCAGGAGAGACGCGGCAGCGAAGGCGGCCATTGCTAAAGGATCACCCTGAGTGAAACCTTCGTCAGAAGTCCAAATTTCCTCCTCAATAGCCAGTAGACCTCCTTCCCCGTACAAGTTAGATAGAATATTTGAAAGCGCTGGACAGATGAGCGGCATGTTTGTCAATGCTACTTTCCTATTTATTAGGTTAAACGCATTCTTTGCATCTAGTACCAAAATGCAGGAACTTGCGCACTCTTGAAATCGCTTCCGTAGCGAGTGAATGACGAATTCAGTTCCACATTTACTTTTGATTGTATTATTATTAATAATAATAATTTTTTTAACGAAAAAAACGAATTTATTTGACAAAGACACTGTCATAACAAAAGTAACAATGAAAAAATTTATCTGAGACACCATGAGCTAGCCCGCACGAGAGCTATTCCAATGGAACGTCTGAATCGGCTAATCACGTCACTGTAACGGCACTTTCTTCTCACCGCTACGTCTTTTGCTAAGCGTTTTACCAACTGTTCTGCCTCATCCCCTAATCCACCTTGTATTGACAAAATAACTGGTATAAAAGCTGCTCTTTCGATCTTGAATATCCGTTCGGAGTACTTAGCCTTTTTTCGATTCTCGTTATAACTGAACGCTGATCGTGGAGTCATTGTGGCATAGGAACGAGCATGTGTATTGAATACAGAAATGTCCAGGTAGGACCGCTCAGACGGGACGCCAAACAACCCCGAACACAAGACGTCAAGACGTGCATTGCGATCTAGTGTAGTGGAAGAAGAATCGAATTGAATAGTTGGATCAACGGGAGAAAGCAGTGGCTCAGTTGTAGTTGATGAACACACCTCTGAAGTTAATTTGGCGAAAATGTCTCTGATCACATTGTGCCTTACTATTGATTTCCCAACGCATTTGCAAGATAATGAATGAACAACACTAAGAACTTCCCCACATACACATTTGCCTGAAGTATTTAAAATTTGCCACCCATATCTGACAGAGAGACCATCGGAAAATTCTTGATTGCTTAAGCGAAACTTAGGATCATCACTAGGGCGAGCAGATAGCCACGTTGACGCGCCCTTTCGAGCGGCATGCTTTAAAATTACCTGTTCGCAGTCATCCACTGTATTTAACAGTGACGAAAATTTTTCGGCAGCCCGGTAGATTCTTTAGTTTTCTAATTTCAACTATTGACTGTTTCTGGATGGTATCAATGTCGCCTCCGAGACCTAACTCAAATAAGGGCTTACATAGCAAAGAAGAATATTCCAATTCAGATTTGGTATTATCATATGGATTTGATATGCCCAAACCTCCCATTGAGAAAGGCAGACTTGTTACATCGCGCCAACACTTCTGTAAATTAAAACCAGTTATTTTGGGGATTATTTTATTCTGTATGAAATCTTCGAGTGAAGAAAACCATTAACATTCACACTTACATGTTCTTTGTACATGAGTCCACTTATTTTGCATTGCTGCTGAAAATGCTAAGAACGCTAACTGCCGTGAATCGCTAGATACTTCACATAACCTATCTAGCAATTTTAACCAGCGAGTTACTTGTGTTATTACCCAATCTTTTTCGAACGAACCAAAACCTATGGGAGCTCCTAAAAGTTCTACACCATTAGATACGACATGAACCCCTAAGCTGGCAAGTGAATCACATTCAAGGATAATGTTGGCGTTAACCAGAGCTTGTTGACATTAACATGAAATCCGTATTCCGGTCCTATAGATTGCAACGATTTAAAAAAATCATAAACATTCCCCGGTGAACCAACACATGATACATCGTCTGCATACCAACGCTGTTTTATTTGAGGATGCAAAGCGCCTAATCTATGTATTAATGGTATCGTTGCTGCCGCAAATGCTACCATTGCCAAAGGGTCGCCTTGCGTGAAACCTTCCTTTGATAACAGATAATCATCGTCAATGGCTAAGATTGGATCTAAACTATACGTATTCTGCAGGAATCGAGCTAAAGCAGGGCATATCTTTTCTATATTGAGGAGAGTTAATTTCCTATTAATTCTATTAAAAGCATTATGTGCATCAATTAAAAGTAAACATGACGAGGTCGAATTAACAAAGGTTTCACGCATATCTCGCACAACGAATTTGACACCTCCCTTTTGACCTGCACAAAGTTGTGAATTACCCGCAATTGACTTAATGAAAGGAGAAATGACATTTAAAATCGTTTTAGCAATTATGCGCCTATATGCCTCACCTATTCCGATCGGTCGAACACCAGGATTTTTATCAAGGGCAATGAGCCGACTAGCGATTAACGCTTCTGTTGAATGTTTTGGAACTCTATTACTAGCAATTCGCCTTGTCAGGTCTGCCAACGTAGATGCCAACTGTAATGAATCCCTATCAAATGAGGTTAGCATTTGCCGCCATGATAAAGCATTAACACCCGAAGGACCCGCAGCGCCTGTAGTGCGCTTAGCACTAAGTTGAATTGCAGCTGCATCTATCGTATCGAAAAAAGAGGGATGAAAGTTATCACATTCCATGTCGATCTCCGATAATAAGGCGTCCACACTAATTACAGCTGCATGTGGATGCTTCGCTTCAAGAATAGACTTAACCGATTCGTTGCCGATATAATCATTTAGACTCAAAGTTTTATTGACAGAACCGTTTTCCAGGATTCTTACTGCAGAAGTAAGATTACCTGACATTAATGATTTCACGAACAGCGACTTCCAATTGCGCTTAGAATCGTATCGTGACTGGGATACCTTTAAACGTGATTGAATACATTTACCCTCCCTTACTAATTCATCAAAATTTTGGCTTTGCCAAAGAGACAGGCGACGCGACATCAATTGACGTACATATTTGATTTTCGAAGAACCTACTTTTTGTAAAACGCACTGACAAATAATTGTCACCTTCATAAGCGACGAGCCTTCGACGTCATCTTCGCGACAAGCAGTTTCAAACAATTTGTTTAGTTCATTTAAAAACATTCGGCTTTCGTTACACCTCGGTAAGTAAAAGAGATTAGGACGCCAAGTGATTACCTCTTTGAATGATTGATGGATAAGAGTGTTTGGGAATCTATTCGAGGCAGCATCGAGGGTGTGAACCGCGTTATACGCTATATTCATGCTTGCAAAGTGGGATACGAGTTGGTTTTCGCAATTTGCTGCAGAACAGTTAGTGCACGGCTTATTTGATTTTACACATTTGCATTGACGACATCGTGCTGAATGTCCATTGCACGAACAGCATTTAGGCTCGGCTAGAATTCGTTTAGGCATCGTGATTGTATTGGCGAAATAAAGTTGTTGACTATAAAAAAATTCGATTTGTTGTCTCGTTTTTCTTTGTTAGGTGTATAATAGTTATCGACTTTGTAACAGCGATCTCAGACGATTTCAGCGCTCACAGGCGGATTCGTAATGCGCTCTCAGGCGGCTTCGTAATGTGTTTGTAAGTGTTTGTGTATGTCAGTCGTCGATGGTTGTCACTGTATTGTATGTTATTTTATCTCAAATGTAATTTGTGTGTGTTTAAGGTCTTAAAATTTTTTGTTCTCAATAATAATAATAGTAATAAAGTGTTTAACTTAAGACATGTACTCTCTTGTAGAGTCGGCGGCGGAACAATTATCAGACACAACGCCATACGCGACACGATCGGCTCGATACTAAGTGAGGCGCATGATCGCATGGATCGGGAAGTGGAATTACGACCAGTAGATGAGGGTATAGTGTTTGCATCTAGCACCACAACGAGGGATAGATCTGCGAGAATGGACATTGTGTGTATGAATTTTTCAGAGGGTAGGATGGAGCGGTCTTATGTCGACATTTGCGTTTTTGACCATTTAGCTCCATCCTATGCTCACCAAACTGTCAGTTCCACATTCGACTATCATTCAAATCGCAAGATGGCTAAAAATGGCGAGCGTGTTTCACTGGTGGAGGATGGGATTTTCATACCAGCCATTGTTTCGACTGCTGCTGGAATTGGGAGAGAATTGGATCTCTTCTTAAGGAAAGCTGCACGATATATTGCCATCAAAGCAAACAATCGTACGCAAACTGCATTTCTGACATACGAAGGCGATTATGCTTTAGCGCACAAAGAACGATCTCTGCGACTATTCGGATGGCAGAGTTAACTACTGTTTCACATTGAGAAATTTTTTGTATGATATTGCCCAGTCTGGGATCGTAAATTTCAATTTGAGGCCCATTTGCGGGAACCTAAGTTAATATGTTTATTTTTAATAAATTGTTCATTATTATTAAATACAACAGCAGCAAAAGAGCGTAGAGCTCGTACAGGCTGGGTACAGGGTTAAAAAAATATCAATGAAAATCCGATTGTTTTAAGTTAGTACATTCTTCAGATTTCTCTTGAAGGACAAAATACTGGAGGCCGAAACCACTTGACTTGGTAGCTTATTCCAGCTTTTCCACGTTCGGTTGACAATTGTGTTAAATCTTCTTCGTGGACGAATGTGGGTCTTTAACGTGAGGTGATGTTCCCTCAATCTTTTTGAATTTCGAAGTTCGAACAGTTTGCGACAAACATGTTCCCTCTGCCCTTTTTGAACATTAAGCGCTGTCCACACAAACATTAAATCAGATGACTTTATCAATATGAACATTAAATTAACATTAACTAAAACTACTATTAATTTATATCGTAAAGATGACATATTTAAATTTACAAGAAACATATTTTTGCATGATGTGATAATCTAACATGTAATCATATTGTATAACTATATTCTAGATTGTTGAATAAAGCCTTATTTGGTTTATCATTACAATTTATTCGACAATTGTGTATATTATGTTAGATCAATGAACTCGGATTTTCAACAATTGACGTCCAACGTTTCCATGGATAAACTTCTTATACCTCAACCTTTCAATCTGGATCCAGACACATCAGATTGTCAAGACGAATGGATTCACTGGCGCCAAAAGCTACAAAATTTTTTCTCGTTGCAAGTCACAGTAACAGATGACCAGAAACGATTTGTACTCATTAACTTACTGTCATCAAGACTTTACTTACTGATCAAAGATTCTAGAACATTCGACTCAGCCTTAAATATACTCGATAAGCAATTTCAGAAGCCAGTTAACGCGGTTTTTAATAGATTTCAACTGCATACTTGTCGTCAAGATAAAACGATGAATATCCAGCAATATGTGAGAAAACTTGAAGAGTTGGCAACAAAGTGTAATTTTGAAGATGTCGATGCCGCAACTAACCGTCGAAGCCATATCATTGACGCCCTCGTCCATGGTCTACTCAATTCTTATATACGTGAGAGGATACTCGAATCGAATAAAACTGACTTCGATGAAATTGTTTTAATGGCATCATCTCTAGAGGCCGCACAACAACAAGCAGCCGTTTTTACTTCAAATGACGAGACAAGATCAATGCTAGCATCGGTTTCAGCGGACAACAATAACGAACCCTCCCATTCCGAATTCGATGATGACAAATCGATTAACGCAGCCTTGCGAAACAAAATTACCAAACGCTGTTACTTTTGCGGTAATCATTATCACCCCCGCAGTAAGTGTCCTGCAAGAGACGTTACTTGCAACATTTGTTCTAAACATGGTCATTTTGCCAAAGTCTGTCAATCAAAATTAAAATTTTCCACCTCGACTTCATCGGCGTTATGTTCCATGTCCAACTTAGAGGATCCAAGTTCATTGACTTCCATTACAATCAATGGTCAACAAATCGAATGTCTTCTAGATACGGGCAGTTCAGAAAATTTCATTGACACGAATATCGCACATAAATTACAACTGACAACCACATCTTGCTGTAAAACAGTTTATATGGCGTCCTCCTCCTCTTGGGCCACAATTACAAAACAGTGCACAACAAACATTGAGTTGAATAAAAATACTTATCCACGCTGCCGCTTTTCATTGTTGTCGTCATTATGCGCTGATGCCATATTAGGCAGAGAATTCATGAAGGAACATGAATTCATAACGTTCCCATTCGGTGGAAATTTGCCTGGACTAACTCTCGCTAACATATCTCCAGCATCTGCCATAAAAATCCAGCCATTAACACTTTTTCCGAATTTGCCGAAACATCTCATTCCAGTTGCCACGAAATCAAGAAGACAGACACTATCAAACGCCGAGTTTATTCGAAGCCAAGTAGCTAACTTACTCAAATCCGGCATTATTCGAGAAAGCAGATCGCCTTGGCGCTCACAGGTTCTTGTTGTTACAAATAGGAATGGTAGACAGAGAATGGTTGTCGACTACTCGCAAACTATTAACCGATTCACATCTTTGGATGCCTACCCTCTTCCTAATATCGATGACCTCATTTCGAAGATTGCAACACATTCCGTGTTTTCGACGCTCGATCTTTCCAGTGCTTACTATCAGATTCCATTGCTGGAGGAAGATAAAAAATACACGGCTTTCGAAGCATCAGGACGTTTGTACGAATTCCAGCGAATTCCTTTTGGACTTACAAATGCTGTTTCTGCTTTCCAACGAATCATGAATAACCTCATCGAACACTATCAACTTGAAGGAGTATTTGCTTACTTAGATGACATCATCGTGTGTGGAAATAGCACTGATGAACACGACAAAAGACTAGATCGTCTAACGACCATCGCTAATCAGCTCAACATCAAATTCTCTCCGGAAAAGTCGCGTTTGGGCAAGACACAACTCAATTTTTTGGGCTACCATATTCGACATGGTTGCATCAAACCTGACACTGAAAGAATTAAGCCATTTCTTACTTACCCGATTCCGGAAAATCACACTTCACTACAGAGACTCCTCGGTATGCTCGCTTACTATTCGAGGTGGATCCCTTCTTTCTCGGCAAAGATACGCCCACTGGTAGAATCGAAAGATTTTCCCCTCGATCGTGCTGTCATCCGACAGATAGAAGAAATAAAGTCGGAAATCTCGAATTCATTTTTATGTGCTTACAATCCGGATCTTTCCTTGACTGTTGAAACTGACGCCTCATATTCATCTATCGGCGCGGTGCTCAGTCAAAACAACTGCCCCGTCGCCTTCTATTCACGATCCTTGCCTAAAACAGCGTTGCGACAGTCGAGTGTGGAAAAGGAGGCTTACGCGATTGTGGAAGCTCTTAAATATTGGAAGCATTTCCTGCTAGGACGCTATTTCATTGTCAAAACCGATCAGAGGTCAGTGTCATTTATGTTTGATCAAAAATTGTCGAATCGCATAAAAAGTGACAAAATCGCTCGATGGAGAATTGAACTTGCACCTTACAATTTTGGCATTGAATACCGGCCCGGACAATCAAATAAAGCTGCTGACGCAATGTCTAGGATAACATGTTCGTCTTGCAAAACAGTTAATGATCTTAAGATCTTGCATAATTCATTGTGTCATCCGGGTGTCAGTCGATTACTTCACTACGTTCGTTCGCATGAGTTACCTTTTGACAAAAGTGACGTTGCGGACGTTGTCTCTTCGTGTCAAATTTGCGCCGAATTGAAGCCTCGATACGCTAGACCAGAAACAGCACATGTCATCAAGGCTACGCATCCATTTGAACGGCTAAGCATTGACTTTAAAGGCCCATTGACATCAACTACAGAAAACAAATATCTCCTTTGTGTCGTTGACGAATATTCTCGCTTTCCGTTCGCCATACCGTGTAAGGATACATCTTCTATATCAGTCATCAATTGCCTGAATCAAATCTTCAGTGTTTTTGGTTACCCAGCCAACGTTCACAGTGACCAAGCAACATGTTTTCAATCCAACGAATTCCGAACGTATCTAAATTCTCGCGGTATTAGCTGCACCCGCAGTTCGTGCTACAACCCACGTGGTAACGGACAGGCCGAACGATTCGTTGGAATAATCTGGAAGACAACCCAACTCGCCCTCAAAACTCACAGGAAAACACTGGCGGAATGGGAATTTGTTCTGCCATTGGTTTTGTCATCTTTGCGCAGCTTACTGTGTACCGCGATAGGGGAGACTCCACATCAACGACTATTTTCTTTCCCAAGGAATTCTTGTAACAAATGTATCGTTCCGAGATGGTTGGGAACAGGTGAAAACGTGCTTTTAAATCAGAATCCAATGTCTAAATCAAATCCGTCGTTTTCGCAGGCTGAAATCTTACAATCAAATGGTAACTACGCTACTATTCGGAAACCTTGCGGGAAAGAGATGAATGTGTCCGTAAGAAGACTGACCAGGTACCCTATTACAAATTCTAACATAGATAACGATATGCTACTGATTGATCGGACATCAGAAGGAGACGGCATGCATTCAAAAACCGACTCGACAATCGTATCACGACAATCATTGAATGGAGCTGATAATATTACACAAGTTGGAATCGGTAACTATCGGAGTGAAGAGAATCAACAAGTCGAACATAATAGACTTCAAGAATTACGGCGTAGTCCTAGGGATAGAAGAACTCCGAAGTACCTAGACGATTATATAATCGGGGAAGACTGTGATAATCTAACATGTAATCATATTGTATAACTATATTCTAGATTGTTGAATAAAGCCTTATTTGGTTTATCATTACACATGAGCATTCATGCATACCATATAATATAAAATATAATACATTAAATAATGAAATTTTAAGAATTGCAACAATATGTAATGATATTGGCTTTCTTCAAAATCATTTAAATAATTTAATAGATACATATTTTAAACTAGGTTACTATAAAAATAACATCAAGCAGAAAATAGTAAAATATATAAATCAACACAATAATATAAAGAATAAATTTAAACTTTTAAGTGGCAAATTTTTATGGATGGATAATATATAATATACTTTGTATTAGAATAAGATACTAGATAGTTATTTCAGAGGAAATACATCATTAGCATGTATTTGGCCCCGCTGCTATGTTGGGTAGAGGAGTTAGGGCCGAAACCTGATAGCATAGCAGTTCCTCCTGATGACCTCTAATTCTTATACTGATACAACGTCTGTTATTTATTAGTCAATTCATATAAATGACGTTTATTTTAAATTTCATTTTTTTAACTTGATTTAAATTATAGAAAATCTAAAAACAATTATTAATTTTATTATTTAATTATTAAATTTTGATTTAGCATTATTATGTTTTGTTTATTTTATAATTATATTAAATACGTAGACTCAGTTAGCTGATTTAAATTATTATAAAACAGAAAAAATTTTATATTATTTAATTTATTGTATTATTACAATAATAGTACAATTAAAACTTACAATCAAAAAGTTACCCGCAATTGGCCCCTAATATAATCATTAAATTTTAGACTCTTCATTAAAATCTCAGCCATCCGTAGCGGTTCCACGACTAATTATCCCCGAATGGATTTGCTGTCCGTGCTCGAACCGGTGAAATGCCGAGCGGGGGCTGCGAAGACACATAGAAGTTGATCGCGCAAGGGAGAAACTTACACTTCGTCGGATAAGTGCGATACACGTCGCATAGTCTATTTCGCGGTTATTGGCCAACATCCTGGCTAATGCCTTTAGAACGCAATCTCCGGTCTTTCCAACGCCTCCAGAAGATGAAACCACTATCGGTGTGAATTGGGCCCTCTCCAAAGTTACAGTACGTTCAAGGTAACGGTCGTTTTTGCGCGACTCGTGATAGTTGTGGACTGATGATGGCGATCTCTCAGAATAAGAAGCAGCATGACAATTGAATACAGCGACGTCCATAAAGATAATAATAATTTTTTTGACAATAAAATTTTTTTTAATAATGATGTATTTAGTGATTTGTCATGTTTTACAATTCTTGCGTCTGGCTACAAACGCCCTGCATGGACATTGATACTACTCGAGCCATCATTCTCGACAAACGGCATCTGTATGTGTGTATTATCTCGGCGTAATTCTGTGGTCCTTGCAAAGCATGCATTGATGCTACCTTTTTTAACACAGTGTTAGCCGCGTTTCCCAATCCACCCGTTGTTTACATAACGAATGGATAAAATGAGCCCGCTCAATTCTGTTTATGCGTTCTTTGTATTTGCCATTCTTCCTTTCCTCGTGATATACAAAGGGATTTGACATGTGACTCGTTGCATACGATGGAGCAAAACTATTAAAAATGCAGATGTCCAGGAAGGACCGCTCCGTCACATGTCCGAATAGGCCGTTACACACTATGTCTGCCTTGCATTACGATCCCTAGTCGTCGATGTTGCTTCAAATGACGTGGTCTCGGGTACATTCTGTAATATTGGTTCTTGGATTACCCTTCGACCATTTTGCTCCATCGTGTGCGTCTACGAGAAATGCTGCATTTGATTTTCATGAAGCGAGAAAAAGATCAAAATACGCGGAACGTATCATCGATATCGAAAGGAGTAGATTTATGCCGCTGGTGTTCACGGCTTCTGGTGCTGCGGGACCCGACCCCATGGTTTTGCTCAGGACAATTGCTCGATTGCGTTCATCACGTGGGAATAAAAGCTATGCTGAATGCCTGTGTGGCCTCAGAAGGTCCATAAGTTTGCTGCTGTGTCGTGCTGCCTCACATGCAATCAGAGGGTGCCGGTCGACTAGGGGTCACCCATATAGTCGTGGATCCGAACGGATGGATGATTCTAATGTTTTAGAATAAATAATAATAACAATGTTAAATGTATATTGGCCCATTTGAGGGAACCATATGTTGTAATTAATAATATATATATTTTTATTATATATATATTAATAAAATTATTAATATATATGAAGAAAAAAATATGAAGAAAATATGAAGAAAACAATATGAAGAAAAAAAAATAAAAAAAAAAAAATATTTTATGTGCCAGTACATTTTTTGATGTAGTCGTTTTCAACAATCATGCTCCGTCCTATTGCGAAAAGTCAACAGATGCCACTTTCACTTTCCACGAAAATAGAAAATGTGCCAAGTACGAAGAAAGGATACATACAATAGAGCACAGCTCATTTTGTCCCCTTATTTGGGCGACTACGGGCGGAGCTGGCAAGAGTGCACAAGCATGTATTAAATCATTGGCTCTAAAAATCGCTGAACAACAAAAAAGCGAATACGCCGTAACGATATCATCAATCAGGACATATATTAGTATGTGTCTTGCGAAAATTTGCTCTGCGACGCTTAGATGTCCACGTGTTCAGTTTCAGCGGACTTCGTATCTTCGAGCAGGACTTGTTTTATCAGAGTAATATGTTTGTGTTATGGTATTAACACCACTATTTTAAATGTATAGAGGCCCATTTGTGGGAACCTTAATTGTACAATTAAAATTTTAATAAATTGTTATTATTAAAAAAAAAAAAAAAATTATGTGCCAGCTAATTCTACAACGCATTCCAAGTCGCAAGACAAGTTTTATAAGAAAAACGTTGGCGCGAAGAATCACACTTTGGAGAAATAATGATCTGCTAAAACTCATGGCTGAAGCGGAATATTTACAAAAAATGAAATATCACTCAATTAAATTAGGAAGTCGAAAAACCAAATGCGAAATAAAGAGGATTATTAACTTGGTTCGAAATTGCAAGATAGGTAAAGCTTCACGGACACTAGATACAAAAGAAAATCGAGGTGTTCTTGATTTAGACAGTATTATAGACAACCAAACCGTGTTATCAATTCTTAAAGATCTTCATCCTACACCTGAACCTGTTAATGAAGAATTCGTACTACAAGGCGATGTAGAAGGCAGGGTTGAACACTATGACGTAAGATTCAGTGACCTGACTCCAGCTGACATTATACAGGCAGCGAGGATTACAACGGGATCTGCTGGTCCGTCTGGAGTCGACGCGGATGGCTGGAAAAACTTTCTGACACATCATGGAAACGCATCTAGCAAGTTGGCTATCCAAATATGCGAATTTACAATCAAAATAGCGATGGACACAATTGATCCGATACGATTAGATGCATACACAGTCAGCCGCCTCGTACCTCTTGATAAGAACCCAGGAGTGAGGCCAGTTGGAATTGGAGAAACATTACGAAGAATCATTGGACGAGTAGTACTGAACCACGTATCCAAAGATATCACTTCTGTTTGTAACAATTTTCAACTTTGTGCGGGTCAGCGATGTGGAACGGAAGTGGCGGTTCACACAATGCGAGAGGCATTTGAAAAGACACCAGAATCATGTATACTCCTGATAGACGCGAAAAATGCATTCAACCAAATAAACAGAAATCTGGCACTCAGAAATATAAAATATATTTGTCCATCCCTGGATAAAATCCTACATAACACATATGGACGCACATCCGATCTGGTCGTGAATGGTACGGTACTACACTCCGCCGAAGGCTTTACGCAGGGTGATCCTCTAGCAATGGCAGCTTTTGCCCTGGCGTCCATTCCTCTGATCAACCGTTTAAAGGAAGTGGCGCCGGGTGCGAAACACGTTTGGTATGCTGATGACGGGGGATGCGTCGGCACAAAAGCTGAATTGGAAAAAATATGGAAAGAGCTACAGAGATGTGGTCCATCCTTTGGATACTTCATCAATCCCCGGAAGTGTACACTATTAGCTCATAAAGATTTAGTTGAAAATGCTGCAGTTGCTTTAACTCAACAAGGAGTTGCTATGAGGAAGGATGGAGTTAAATATCTAGGAAGTTTTATTGGAGAATATGATTTTGTGCACAACAAATGTTCAGATTTAGTTGAGAAATGGAAGAATACTTTAGATAAACTACAAAGCGTTAGCACTCAGGAGGCTTTCGCTAGCTATCTACTTCTAACAAAGGCGATACAATTCAAATTATCGTATATTGAACGTATGTGCTATATGCAACAAGCGTGGTTAAAGCCATTCCACTCTAAGCTGTTCAATGATGTACTACCTGAAATGCTGGGATACATAGGTCAGGACAACGAAGCTGAGATGATAATATCACTCCCGAATCGTTTTGGAGGGCTGGGAATCATAAACCAATTAAGAACGTGCGGTTCAGAGTATGAAAACTCGGTCAAGATTTGTAATCCCGCAATGAAAGGTCTAATAGGTGATGACTTGGAAACCCAGCAGAAGCAAATATACAAAGAAATCAAAGAATGTAACAAGAGAGAGACAGTTTGATACAGGCAAAGTATAATAGAATTATCACCCAGAGATCTATTTACAATTTTTGAAAACGCGAGCAAAAGTGGAGCTTCGGCGTGGCTCAGCAGTAATCACGGAGCTAAAGATTTGTTCCTTAATACTCGCGAGTTTCACGATGCTCTGTTAGCTCGTTATGACTGGCAAACCTCGAATCATGGAAGGTGTGAATGCGGTAAAAGCAATGAAGTCGCACATATACTGTCTTGCAGAACTGGAGGAATGACATTTGTACGCCACAATAGCATTAAGAGTGAACTTGCGAATCAAATTCAAAAAGTATGTCGAAGGGTAATCCAAGAACCAATATTACAGAATGTACCCGAGACCACGTCATTTGAAGCAACATCGACGACTAGGGATCGTAATGCAAGGGCAGACATTGTGTGTAACGGCCTATTCGGACATGTGACGGAGCGGTCCTTCCTGGACATTTGCATTTTTAATAGTTTTGCTCCATCGTATGCAACGAGTCACATGTCAAATCCCTTTGTATATCACGAGGAAAGGAAGAATGGCAAATACAAAGAACGTATAAACAGAATTGAGCGGGCTCATTTTCATCCATTTGTTATGTCAACAACGGGTGGATTGGGAAACGCGGCAAACACTGTGTTAAAAAAGGTAGCATCAATGCATGCTTTGCAAGGACCACAGAATTACGCCGAGATAATACACACATACAGATGCCGTTTGTCGAGAATGATGGCTCGAGTAGTATCAATGTCCATGCAGGGCGTTTGTAGCCAGACGCTAGAATTGTAAAACATGACAAATCATAAATGTATTATTATTTAAAAAAAATAAAAAAAAATAAAAAAAAATATTATTACACTTGCCCAATCTAACGTCAACCGTAGCCCAGAATCCTCTTTCCTCTACAATGAATCCCGTAAGCAGTCAAAATATGCCGAGAGAATATCAATTGTCGAACACGGATATTTTGTTCCTGCCATATTCTCGACTTCTGGCGGAATCGGAAAATACGCCATGGGTATACTCAGAGATATCACCGCCAAGCGAACCCTGAGTAACAGATCCGCTTACCCAAGTGTACTAAGTCACCTAAAGAGGCGCATCGGATTTGCATTAGCTCGTGCAGTGTCTGCGAGCCTCCGGTGTCCTCGCTCGACAAGACGGCACCCCTGTCGGCAGATGACGACAATAGCTTGAGAAAACTTGTTGTTTAAACATTTATAAACATTACGGCCCATTTGAGAGTAACAATCATCATTGTAAATTTCTCAATAAATCAGTTTTCACATTATTATTATTATTATTCCTCCTTAAAAAAATTTGGTTTCTGATAAACATACAATAAAATAACATACATTCGGCGCACGACAATTATTATTATAATAATCTTACGACAACCTCACGACAACCTCACGACAACCTCACGACAAGAAAATTATTATTATTAATTGGACATTGCTGCTAACTAACAACTACTTACAACATAACCCAACGATAAACCCAACGAGAAATATCAGTTTACAGAAAAACATAACACATGCCTCGGGGAAAGCCTGCTGATATGCCCAGATGCTGTACATGCAATGGCCAAGCGGCACGCTGCAAGGGGTGTAAATGCGCAAGGTCTGGAAAATCGTGTATGGACTGCCTTGCTAGGAACTGCTCAAATCGACTAGAAGTACCTACACTAGAGGGCGATAATGTCCTTATTTTCACAGAGTCTGCCGACGTTCCAACCAAAAAGGCTGTCCAAATGGATGAAGTGTACGATGAGGTAATTCTATGGAAACCTAATCTGTTTCGATTGCCACGTTGTTCTGAATCGAAAATTTTCATCGCTGAACTTACTCGAATATATGAGGGAGCATCATCAAACACGGATTCACTCATACGTGCAATATCACTTTGTCAATTAGTTCTACAACGTAGTGGATATTCGAATACGCGAAAGCTCAAGGCTTTATTAGCAAGACGTCTCGCTAGCTGGTCCTCTGGAGACATCTCATCTCTACTAAACGAAGCTAGATATCTCCAGCGCCTTGACGTAAAAAATCACACAACAATATAACCAACGATACAACGAAGCTATTTCGGAAGTTTGTTCTCAATGGTAAGATAACGGCAGCGATGAAATTAATCAAGACAGAGTATGGACAAGGCGTGCCAATGGGCCTGGATACTTTAACATGTGGTAAATCAGTGAGACAGATACTTATTGATAAGCATCCACAACCAGCTGACATACATGAGGAAGCACTAGTCACTCAACCAATAACCGAAATACATGACTTCAACCAAGTTGCTTTCGAGAGTATTGACGGATCAAAAATAATTGAGGCTGCTAAGAGAACAAAGGGTAGTGCAGGACCTTCTGGAATGGACGCTAAAGCATGGACCGAAATGCTTTCGAATTTCGGTACGGAGTCACAAAAATTAGCGGATGCGCTAGCATTGTTTGCTCAACGAATCGCTACTAAGGAAGTTTCTGATGAGTCGATCAAAGCTTTTACGACAAGCCGCCTTATTGCATTAAGTAAGAATCCAGGTGTGCGTTTAATTGGAATAGGTGATGTCTCAAGACGTATCGTATCGAAAGTCATACTTGATGTTGCACGGCCACAGCTACAACAGATATGCGGTAAAACACAGTTTTGTGCTGGTCAGCGCGCAGGTACTGAATGTGTAGTCCATGCCTTACGTGATTTGTTATCGAGTAAACCAAATTCGGTGGTCTTGACTATTGATGCAGATAATGCATTTAATCGAATCAACAGAAAAACTGCCCTGGCCAACATGCCACAAATGTGCCCAGCGCTATCGAATGTTCTGTCAAACCTCTATAGAAATCCGACGTCATTGACAATTGGGAATGAAATCATACTCTCCCAAGAAGGATTTACACAGGGAGATGTTTTATCGATGTCTGCTTATGCTGCAGCTACACTTCCTATGATACAAAAGATATCTGCGGAGTATCCTGATGTGCTCCAATGCTGGTATGCTGATGACGGCAATATGGTGGGTGATCCTGATACAGTGAAGATGGCGTTTGAACTGCTACGAAAAATTGGACCGTCATATGGTTTCTTCGTTAATCCGGCGAAATGTCGACTATACGGAAATGGATGTATAGCTGAAACGCTCCACGCTTTATTTGATGATCTTCAAATTTCTGTTGACATGGATGGCGTGTCTATATTGGGGTCTCCCATTGGAAAGGATGACTTTGTAAAAGAGCATATTCAATCTGATGTACGTTCGTTGATCGAGACAGTTACTCGTCTCACACAAATCGGTCGTTCAGAGCTACAGATTGCTTTCGTTGCTCTCATAAGATCTCTTCAACAAAAATGGATACATATGCAACGGTCATGTCATTGCTCGATTGAGTGGTTTGAGGCGCTGGCACAATCGATAAGATCGATGATAACTGAATTAACTGGAATTGACATTGAAACAAATGAAGTTCTATGGAGGGTGTTTAACATGACTTTGAGAGATGGTGGTATCGGCGTTAAAGACCCTATGCGTTCAGTAGACCAAGAATATAACGCTTCACGTATGGTGTGCGAGCCATGTTTAGGAGACGTTACGGGGCTAGATCTAATAAATAATCAAAACAGATTATGTAAAGAAATTCGTGCTAACCGTTTAAAAGCGGAAAGGATGAATCGCAATGACATTATAAATCAGGTCGACCCTACTCTCAAGAATGCCATCGAGCATGCATCAGTATCTGGATCATCTTCGTGGTTGTCAACATACCCAACAAACAGTTATTCTTCCAGAATAAGTAATACAGTCTTTCAAGATGCACTAGCCACCAGATACGGATTTCTCCATCCCTCATCACCGAAATACTGCCAATGTAAAGAACAAAACTCGATATCACACACTTTCTCGTGCCCTTTAGGCGGCTTGCCATCAATGAGACACGATGCCGTCCGTGATTTTCTAGCGAATAGATTATCTGAATGTTGTCGTAACGTAGCAATCGAGCCAAAACTATCCCCTCTGCATGATGAAATATGCTTCCAAAATTACGGTACAACTATTGATCGTGAAGCGAGACTTGACATATCATGTTCCGGAATCTTTGGAGACAGAACGGAGTGTACTTTCCTTGATATCTGCGTGTTCAACGCATACGCTCCCTCTAACTCCAGTAAGAGTATCGGACCATGCTTCGAATATCATGAACTAAGGAAGAAAAGGAAGTATCTTGAGAGAGTAAATAGCATAGAGCATGCGTCATTTATTCCCGTAGTTTTTTCGATGCTCGGAGGGGCGGGTACGGAAGCGGCAATCCTGTTAAAGAGAATCGCGGGCTCCATGGCAAGGAGTCATAACAGCTCATACAACGATGAAATAAGCAGATTACGTAGTGGCATCAGCGTTATCCTTGCAAAGATGACTTCTCGATGTATCCGTGGAGCTCGATCAGCTATAAATCGTCCTCAAAGGGATTTATGTTTAATCAATGAAGAATAATTTAGTGACTTTTTGAATATTAAAACTGGCTTGGTGGCGGCTTTCTCGATGGCTACTCTTCCATTGGTGAATGAAATCGCTAGAGCGGTTCCTAGTGTGCTGCAACGATGGTTTGCAGACGATTCGAATTTCGTAGGGACTATGGTCGACTTGCAGAAAGTATGGGAAATACTAATTAGAAAAGGACCAATATATGGTTATCATGTCAATGCGACAAAAACGCAACTACTAGGTCATCCGAGTGCTGACTTTTCTACTCCAAAAATAGCGGTTAATCACTCGATTTCAGGCATTTCAATTTTGGGCGCACCGGTTGGTACGGAAAAGTTTATCGACGACTATATATCCGAAAAATGTTGTAAATGGGTTTCGTTATTGGAACGCCTCGTGTCGATTTCCTACGTTGACCCTCATGTAGCGTATGTCGGTTTCACAAAATCGTTTCAGTTCAAATGGTCCCATCTGCTAAGAACTGTCCAGTGTTCACCATCCCAATTTGATTCAGTAAGTTCGACCATTTTCGAAAGGTTAATACCTGAATTAACACAAATCAAGGTTGACTCGAACTGGAAATCAGTTTTATCAATTCCGATAAAGTTGGGTGGTATTGGGATCACGGACCCGACACATGCATGTGCCGTTGAGTATGAATACTCGGAAAAAATTTGCAAAACATTCGATTACGGGCTAAATGTCATCGATCTGTGTCATTTGCAGAAATCTACAATTCACAATATTTCTAAAATGAGGACACAGGCTTTCCAAAACAAATTACTTTCCACTATCCAGTGCATGGACTCGGCATCTTCCAACATTATCGCACATGCTGCAATGGTTGGTGCGTCAACTTGGTTAAGTGCACTACCGCTCGTCAAGGATGGTTTTCATCTCAGTCGTAACGAGTTCAGTGATGCCTTATGTTCGCGTTATGGTTGGACCCCCCCCAAACGTATCTCAAGACAAATGCGCATGTGGAACAACACAGTCTGTCAGTCATGCTCTCTCCTGTAAAACGGGTGGTCTTCCGATTATACGCCATAATGCCGTACGCGACATCCTTGCCTTAGAACTTTCGGAGGTATGCCATGGAGTTGCTACTGAGCCCGTACTTGCGGAGGTTCCGGAGACATTGATCTTCGAGAAGGAAACAACGTCAAGAGAAAGCGGTGCACGACTCGATGTGGTATGCTGTGGGATGCGGGGCGAAAGATTCGAGCGGACGTTTATAGACGTCAACGTTTTTTCAACACTTGCCCAATCTAACGTCAACCGTAGCCCAGAATCCTCTTTCCTCTACAATGAATCCCGTAAGCAGTCAAAGTATGCTGAGAGAATATCAATCGTCGAACACGGATATTTTGTTCCTGCCATATTCTCGACTTCTGGCGGAATCGGAAAATACGCCATGGGTATACTCAGAGATATCACCGCCAAGCGAACCCTGAGTAACAGATCCGCTTACCCAAGTGTACTAAGTCACCTAAAGAGGCGCATCGGATTTGCATTAGCTCGTGCAGTGTCTGCGAGCCTCCGGTGTCCTCGCTCGACAAGACGGCATCCCTGTCGGCAGATGACGACAATAGCTTGAGAAAACTTATTGTTTAAACTTTAATAAACATTACGGCCCATTTGAGAGTAACAATCATCATTGTAAATTTCTCAATAAATCAGTTTTCACATTAAAAAAAATTATTATTAATAATAATAAAATTGTCTTGATTGTCTTAATTTTATCGGAGATAAAATTGTCTTGATTGTTAAATACTTACAATAAAATAACATACAATATAAAAAGTCAATCTAAAGTAAATACAATACACAATCTACTGACAATACACAATCTACTGACAAGCAATATTACGACAACCTTCGAGCAACGAGTGTCGAGCAGCAATCATTGTTCAAGCTAATTACAAAAGAAAAATGTCTGCTTCTCATTGTTGCCAATGTAATGGTCGAAATGCTGTTTGCAAAAGCTGTTTGTGTGCAAAGTCCGGCAAACTCTGTGTCGATTGCCTTCCTGGTAGCAGGTGTTCCAACCGTGCGAATTCTTCTATTGACGCTCCCACATCTGCATACTTGTCTCAGCTTACTGCACGTAGCGTAGATAAGCTTGATTCCATTCCGTTAAGTCACGATGATTCTAGCGAGTACGTGTCATTTGAATTGAAATGTGACGGTTTTGGTTGTTCTTTATATACTGTTGTCAAGTCTCCTCGTAGGGTATCTCGAGATTTCTTTCTTCAGCGATTCATCTGTGGAATTTGTGCTGCAAAACGCATTACAACTATAGAACAATCCTTAGAACAGGCGAATGTTGCTATAAGCAATTTGGAGGCTAAGATCGATGAACTAAAATTAGCACAATCCAAGGAAATATCTTCTAACCTTTCTCAAAATCTATCATCTCACAAACCCTCTCCATTTCAGAATCGTAGTTTCGCAAGTGTAGTACGTAGAGAAGTAACGCGTTCTATCCTTGCCACTTCTAATATTAAATCAAGTATCTGCTCCCCGTTGGAAATCATTAACAGTTGCAAAAAATCAGCTTTGCGCTCGTCAAATTTTATTATACGCAATCTACCAAATACAGCGGATGATAAAGCTAGTGTTAGAGACATTTTATCCGCTGTAGGCATTCAAATAACTGCAAAATTTTCAATTAAGGTCCATCGACTTCCAGCCAAAAGAACAGACATTCCTCCGTGGACTTTAGTTTCAACGGACGAGGTAACGGCCAGCAACGTTTTATCAAACTCTTATAAATTGAGAAAAGTTGATCGTTTTGGGAATGTTTACATCATGCCGGATTTTTTCCCCGAAGAGCGTGTTGCCAATCAGGTTTTGCGCAAACAGCTACAAGAGACAAGACTTGCAAACCCAAATAGTAATTACATAATTAGAAATTTTCAAATTGTTCGTAGACCGAATAATGGAAAGGTAAGCACAACACCCGTTAATTCCTCATTAATGGATGGGTCGTCTATATGACTATCCTCTTCTGCAAGAAGTGGTAGTCAGGTTTGTGAGCACCACAAGTCTTTTAGACTGTTACTATTTAATGTGGAAGGTTTGGCGTCTTTGATCGAGCAAGATATTGAATCCTGGTTCGATACCTTTCACGTTGTGGTACTATTAGAGACCATGTTTACTAATAATTATTCTTTACCTGGTTTTTATACATTTGACAATCCTGCTTTATTGGGCATTCGTGGTCGCCCCGCGGGTGGAATAATTTTAGGTTTAAATAGGGCCTTCAGGGATTGGCAATGTAGGTATTTGCTGAATTCTATACTGCTTGAAACACCTGTCATCACTTTTATCGCATGCTATTTCAAACCCACACTTACCGCGGCAGATATAATTGACGAAATTTCTCAGCTTCTTTCAACTCTAAACAGCACAGTCCCGATAATTATCGCAGGAGATTTTAATGCAAGATTCACCAGTCCAATCACAGGAAAATTGCGAATTCTTGTCAATTACTTTAAGTCTATAAATCTAAAGTTATACGTCCCTAATGAAAATTGGTCCTACGAATCTTCTACAGGTAAAAGCTGTATAGACATCATATTTACTAACGTGCATGTAAGACATATAGGGCTAGTACTATCTTCAAAATGGGCGTTAGTTCGTAAACACAAACCTGTCTCGTGTATTTTCGATTGCATATGCAACATACAATCAATAGATTTGCCCCGTCAACCTAGCAGGAAATTATGTACTTCAGCAATTGATTATAGTCAAATAAATCTAGCTTTTCAATTCCTTAGATCAGGAGAACTGGGGAACAGCATTACTTCTGTAATTTCCACCCTTCTATCGGCTTGTAGATATGAATCCGACTATTCCAAAAAAAAACTCATACCTAGTAAAACCCGCTTGGTTTAAACAGTTCCAGCAACATTTAATTCAATTAAATAAAAGTTATCGGTTCGATTTAACGGTAAGGAAAGATTTTGTAGATTTGCGTAGGCTTTACGTTAAACTTGTATCGATGTATCGTAGAGAATGACGTTTAGAGATTGAACGACGGGAATTGTCTAAGGCGGAGTCGACACCGTGGATACTTAAGAAAGCTAACATTGGAACATATTCCAGGATTCAAATAGAAAATTGGAAATCACACTTCCAATCTATTTTGCGCCATTCAATATTAGAAGACATGCCTGTACGTTTATCTTCAGTTTCATGCATAAATTCAATATACGGTTCAGATCCTCTGAATTTACCTTTTACGCCGTTTGAAGTCGTAAGATCCCTATCAATCTTAAAAGATCATAAAGCTGCCGGGTTAGATCAATTATGCGTAGAACAGTTAAAGTCGACTATCGATATTTTGATAGACTACTGGACAGAACTTTTCAATCTACTTCTTGCAGGTCATCCGTTTCCGATTTCGTGGCGCGACGGTGTAATTAAGATCCTGCATAAGGGCAAAGGTGACTATGATTCACTGGATTCGTACAGGGGGATTGCGATATTGAATCACAGTAATAAGTTATTGACTCATATAATGTATATGCGCCTTATTAAGTTTCGCGAGCATCTCTTACCTACGGAGCAGTATGGATTCCGCCCGAAGAGGTCAACGTCCGATGCAATAAAGCATGCCCGTGACGAAGTCACCAATTGTTTCGCTAATCGTAGACCGTTGTATGCTACTTTTGTTGACTTTGAGCGAGCATTTGACACAGTGAATCGTTCTTTGTTACTTGATAAACTTTCCACCAGAGTGTCCGTTAGTGGTCGCTTTTTGTATCTTATTTATTTTGTGCTTCAGCCTAATCGCCTTAAAGTATCTGATGGTATCAACACCTCTGATTTCTTTTTTGCTAATCGCGGTGTTTTACAGGGAGATCCACTCAGCCCTATATTATTTTCTTTTTTTGTTATGGATTTGCCTATGCATCTTCGTCATGCATCGAATGAAGTCTCTTGTACCCTCTATGCCGACGATCTAGTAATATTAGCTAAAGATCTTTTATCCGCTCAAAGTGCGTTAGATGCTCTGTCATCCTATTGTTTATCAAATCAGTTGACGGTGAATGTAAATAAATCGAAAGCCCTTAAATTTCGGTTAGGTGGACCTTTGCGTCGATGTGACATGCTGAGAATAGGCAATGTAGATTTAGAATTCTGCAATAGTTACAATTATTTGGGAGTATTACTTTCGTCGAGATGGTCATTTACTGAACACCTACATCGTAAATCCTCGAAGTTAGTTGTAGCAACCTCTTATGCAAAAAACTTAGGTTCTTTATCTTTCTCAGGAGCCCTCCGGTATTTTCGAAGTATGTTGCTTCCCATAGTTGCATATGCTTTGCCAGTTATCTGGTCGGATTTAAGTCCCTTCAATTTTCAGCAGTTGGACAGGTGTCAATGGAGATTCGTGAAGCGAATTGTTGGAGTCTCACTAAAATGTTCTTCATCGGTTATAGCGATACTATCATCGTTAGAACCTTGCTCTAAATACATCTGCTCAACATTTAATCTTGAACACACTGCATCATTTACTACTAACCTGAACATGTTCTTTCGAAAGACGACGTCATTGGATTCTGAATTTTATCTTACTCCGGCATTCTTACAGACTAAATAAAGAGAACCCTGTGCAAGGAAAAGACCGCTGATCTGGAGAGCATATGTCCATGGATATCACGATAAATTCTGCGCTATTAGAATTCCAGTACATGCACGGTGCTCTTTGTACATTTGTGTTCTTTGCAAAAATTAATGCGCATCTAACCTGCATATCTTCACTTGCCCAATTTTGAAAAATATGTCACTATCCGATATTGACAGTAGGAGAAGATTTTGAAATACAATTTATAAAATTGATAAACTTTTGGTGTATTTATTTTGTTTACCCAGTACCGAAAGGTAAAGAGGTATAATAATTTCTCTCATTATTATAGTGTACAAGTTACTAGCTAAAATTGTCTTGATTGCTAAATACTTACAAGAGATATCATCAACGAGAAGATAACAAACAGAAGCAAATCGACTTTTTCACTAATCGACTAAAACAACAAACTTAACTACACCTTTAAAAATTACAATTCTGAAGCAAATCACATTTGGTTTAACGTATGGTTCGCGGACAACCATCAGATAAGCACTTGTGTTGCAATTGCAACGGCCCCGCTGCCGTCTGCAAAGGTTGCCGCTGCGCTAAGTCAAACAAGATATGCTTTAACTGCCGCGCACCGAGATGCAGAAACAAAACCTCTAATATCGACGCTACAATTCAATCCAACACGTAACTTGATAATCAACCGACGGATGCTTGTCAGAATGACTTTCTCAACGAGGAAATACCCAGCACCCCTAAATCAATAACCGACTAACTCATTGGAGACCTTACGTAATAGAATTGCCACGTTGTTCCGCCAGTCACAAAATAGTCAAGATCCTGGCCAATTTATATTGGGAATCCTCAGAAGCCCAGGCCGACACTCGGACACTACTACAGAAAACAACGGTCTTCTCTCACTGTATTTTGCAAAGAATACCATCTAGAAAAATCTCGCTGATTCGCAAGACTCTCGAGCGAAGATTAGTCAGTTGGCAAAATAAAGATTACGAAACTCTTTATAACGAAGCTTTGTATCTGCAAAGTAATTTCGGATCCCGCAAGCCTCTTCCACCGAGAAGCTGGGTTAAACGTTATCAAGGCCTAGTAACAAAGGGCCAAATAAGAGCCAGCTCGACTGTGCTAGAAGACACGATTGAAACAAAAGCCCTGCATCCACAACATATCATTGATGGCACTTCAGTAATATCAATGCTTCAAGACTTACACCCCGAGGCACATCAAGCTGATCCAGATACCCTCTTGACTACTTCGTTCCTTGGATCCAATGTACATCATCTCAGCCGGTTCTATGCTCTGGACGAAACACACATTATCAGATCGAGTAAAAAACCAAAGGAAGCTCGGGTCCGTCCGGAATTGATGCTCGCTCATGGCTTCACATGCTGACAGATTTTGATTCGAACTCACTCAGCCTAGCCAAAGCACTTGCCAAATTCGCTATCTTCGTCGCAACAGAACCACTCACTCCAGGAACTTTAGATGCTTTCACCGCTTGCCGTCTGGTTGCTTTAGAGAAAAAGTCAGGAGGAATCCGCCCCATAGGTATTTGCAATACTGTCAGACGCATTATAAGCCGGGCCATTCTAGATATTGTTCGCAATGACATTCAGGACGTTGCTGGGTCCGTTCAATTAGGGGCTTCTCAAAAAGGCGGTATCGAAGTCGCCATCAGCACACTTAGAGATGAGTTTAACCGTCACGACGATCGCTGTATTTTGTCAATCGATGCTTCAAATGCTTTCAACCGAACAAACAGAGCGGTGGCATTACACAACATAGATTTCGTATGCCCGTCGCTTTCTCGGGCTCTTCGTAATGTCTACGCAAACCCTGCACAACTCATTGTGGGAAGTCAAAGCTTATACTCCACCGAAGGTTTCACCCAGGGCGATCCTTTTGCGATGGCTGGCTTCGCCCTGACCTCTCTCCCTTTGATAAAAGCAATTCAACGCAAAGTTCCGTCGGTCTTCCAAAAATGGTATGCAGATGACGCCAACTTTATTGGGACCACTGACGTTTTGAAACAGGTATGGGAAGTGCTTCATACCGATGGACCAAAGTATGGCTATTTCGTAAACACACGTAAGTCTCACCTCCTATCACACCTTCATATTGATCAATCGAACCTCCCCGACCCCGAAATAAAAACTTCCACCGATGGAATCATCATTCTCGGCAGTCCAGTCGGGTCCAACGATTTTGTAAATGCAGCAACCGCAAAACTTCTGTCTACATGGACCACAATGCTGCAACGTCTCGATTATGTTGCCAAGGTAGATCCGCATGTCGCTTTTGCAGGATTAATCAACTCCGTCCAATTTAAGTGGACACACATAATGCGCACCTGCGACTGCTCAGCCACTATCTGGTCGGATCTGTCACACACTTTAATCACACAGCTTCTCCCAAACTTCGTGTCCTGGGACCTCGATGAAGACTGGAAGTCAATATTGTGCTCTCCTTTAAAATTTGGAGGTATTGGTATCGCGAACCCTGCAACCATAGCCACACTTGAACGCAAATCCTCAAACATGCTAATTTCAACCTATAATTCTGGTTCAGGTGGCGATAGCCTAAGAGAGAGGCAGAAAACTATGCTTAGCGAAATCAAGACACTACGATCACTATCTCACCAAGAACGCCTCTCTAAAATTCCGATCTTAGCGATACCCGAAACCAGTAATCTGATCGCGCATGCTGCTCGCAGTGGAGCTTCTTCGTGGTTAAGTGCGCTTCCGCTCAAGCATGAAAATTTTCATCTTTCTTCGAACGAATTCAGGGATGCTTTGAACGCAAGGTATGGACATACTGATCCTAAGATTGGAGTTAGCAACTGCATTTGCGGCACTCGAGTCAGTGTGGCTCATTCCTTATCATGTAGACGAGGTGCTTTGCCTTCGATCCGGCATAATGCAGTCCGCGACATCATCTCACACTATCTTAGCCGCATATCTCACGGCGTAGCTTGCGAACCTCAGCTAACCGAGGTTCCTGAAAATATTACTTTCGAACGAACAACAACCCGTGATCCAAGCGCGCGTCTTGACATAGTTTGTTCCGGGCTACACGGTAGTCGATTTGAGCGAACATTTTTTGATGTTAATGTATTTGCTGCACCTGCTCAATCGAACATATCAAGGAAGCCTGAGTCTGTTTTCGAATACAACGAGAGTCGCAAGAAAGCCAAATACAGTGAACGGATTGCGCTAGTTGAACGAGGGTCTTTCATACCTCTTATTTTCTCCACTTCGGGAGGAATGGGCATTGAAGCGGAAAGATTAATCAAAACCACGGCTTCAAAACTGACGCATCGGTCAACGCGTTCTTATCCTGATCTAGCCATAAAGATGAAACGAGACATCAGTTTTGAAATCGCACGATCAGTTTCCGCATGCTTACGCTCGCCACGTTCCAGCTGTTCCAAACCTATTAATCTTATGACTACCCACCACAGCGAGTTTTGCGCTGTGCTCGAAGTCTAATTATGTCTTCTTCACTATGTCTGCGAATGCGCGACGGGAACCTAATTTCTGTAAAATTTACTTTTCTTTTTCAATAAAGTTATTATTCTTAAAAAAAATAAAAATTACTGTTGGTGGTATTGGAAAGATAGCGGACTCGATACTTAAGCGCATATATTCACTTAAAGCGAGCAACAACAACCTTTCATATCCCGATTTGATCCGTCAAGAAAGAGCCAGGATTTCACTCCTTATTATAAAATCCACATCGATGACTATGCGAAACAGGTATCAAGAACCAGGAACTCTAATTCACGATAAGGACGCACCACTCTAAGTCGATTTGTACGATCAACTCCCTTTAAACTAAAAATTCAGTTTTTGAATTGCCACTTTGGACCCATTAGAGGGTAACCTTTAAGCTGTCTTATTTTTGAATAATTTATATTATTAAAAAAAAATTTAAAGACCTAAAAAAATTTAGGTTTCTTATAAACATACAATAAATTCGATTACAAGATAAATTCGATTACAAGATAAATTCGATTACAAGATTATTATTATTATAATAATAATATTTCTCAGATAATAATAATATTTAATAATTATTAATAATAATTATTAAATATTAATAATTATTATATTAATTTTTTTTAGAGAATAATTTCACACTAGTTTGAAATTCTAAGCTCTTAAGAAATAACTATTTACAATAAAATAACATACACTTAATAAACTACTTACAATCTAAAGTAAATACAAAGAACGATTATTTCGAAGAACGATAAATTATTTCGAAGAACGATAAATTATTTCGAAGAACGATTATAGAAGAACGATAAATTCGATTACAAGATAAATTCGATTACAAGATTATTATTATTATTATTATTATTATTTTGGTCTGACAGCGAAGGCAGAAGAAGTATTTTTCAAGAAAACATCTAAATACAAAGCAAATAACAATCCTCAATTAATGCCAAAGGGCAAACCTGCGACTGAGCTGAAATGCTGTTCATGCAATGGCCCAAACGCGAAATGCAAAGGCTGTCAGTGTGCTAAGAAGAAAATATTTTGCTTAAACTGTTCCGCAGTAAATTGTACAAATCATCATGTTGATTCCAGTCCAACTGATATAACTAATGTGTCTATGTCAACCATGAAACAACCTAATTCAAACCTATCAATGTCATATTATAGAGGTTGTCATGTTGCTCATCCACTAATTATCGATTGCACATACGATACATCAGGAGACTCTGAAAATTTATCCGTGATCGACATCTTTACGAGAGTTGTACATTGGCAACCTAACTTATTCAGACTTCCGAAATGTATAGAATCCAAAAAATTTATATCAGAGCTTGCACGTATATACAGGGATTCGTTAACTAATTCGGAAGATTTTCATAAGTACATAATCTTTAGTCATCTAATTCTACAAAGGAACGTACGTAATACTATTAAATCATTAAAAGCAACTTTATCACGACGACTAGATCTGTGGTTCAAGAATGAATTTGGTAAATTATATGCGGAAGCCTTGGCGCTGCAAAGTATGAAAACATTGAAAGTGAAATCACCAAAAACAAACGACTGGCGCAAAAGCTTCATCTCACTAGTAGAGAGCTCTAGATTGAGCACAGCAATACATCTTTTAGATCCTGAGTCTAAAGTTGGAGTTCCCTTGCTACCTGATGATTTGGTTGGTTCTAGATCCGTACGAGAATTATTACTTGACAAACACCCTGCGCAGGCTCCATTGAATCCAGATGCTATTAACTGGAAGGTCCAAATTACTGCTCCAAGTTTCCATTCAGTGATATTCGATTCTATTAACAGTGAATTAATTATACACATGGCCAAACGGGTGAAAGGTGGTGCAGGTCCTTCTGGCTTAGATGCGTTAGCTTGGATGAATATGCTAACAAAATTTGGTAACGAATCAATACAATTGGCTGAAGCTCTCTCAATATTTGCACGGTCTCTAGCAACTGAACACTTGCCTAATGATGTTACAAAAGTACTGACTACTAATAGATTAATTGCCTTAACGAAAGAATCAGGTATAAGGCCTATAGGCATTGGAGACGTTAGTAGAAGAATAATGTCAAAGGCTATTCTCTCTCTCCTTTCAGACGACATACAACAAGTTTGTGGACGATTACAAATGTGTGCTGGTCAGCGAGCCGGAGTTGAGTGTGTCACCCACGCAGTTCGTGATTGCTTGTTCAGAAATCCTGACGCAGTTCTTTTGACGATCGACGCAGATAATGCATTTAATAGAATTAACAGATCAGCAGCTCTTATTAACATTTCTCGCATATGTCCATCGATGTCTACAGTATTGCACAACCTCTATGATAGTCCATCCCAATTATCGATTGGAAATGAATTTATAACATCTTACGAAGGCTTCACACAGGGCGATGTACTATCAATGTCTGCTTACGCAGTAGCGACCATACCGCTATTGAAGGTCATCGAAGACAAATTCCCTCGTATCAATCAATTCTGGTACGCGGATGATGGTAATTTAGTCGGTGAAACTAATCAAATCTACAACTCATTCAAATTTCTATGCGAACACGGACCTGCTTTTGGATTCAATATAAATAAAGAAAAGTGTGTGCTGCTAACTACACCTGATAAAGCCACTGATATGTACAAACTGTTTAAAGACACAGGAATAAAAATCGCCGTCGATGGAACCATAGTATTGGGTGCTCCGATCGGGGATGATAATTATATTCACAAAACGATAAGCTCCAAAATTTCTAAATACTGCTTACTTGTTGATCATTTAGCTGACGTCGGTGTTATTGATTTACAGGTATGCTATGCTAGTATGACCAGAGCTTTGCAGCATAAATATATACACATGCAACGAACGACGAATTGCTTAAATGGCTGGTTCGATGAATTAAATGATACTATTCGGCGTCGCTTTGACGAACTTTTTAATTTGAACTCAACGAACGACAATTCCATGTGGCCATTATTTTCGCTCCCATTAAGACATGGTGGTCTAGGCATAGTTGACCCACGAGTCACAGCACAAGTAGAGTTCGAAAACTCTGAGAAGCTATGTCTTCCTTATTTAGGCGGCTTGTATGGGGTTGAGTTAAAGGCGGAGCAAGATAAGTATATTTCCCAGATACGCACATCAAAAAACGAGATGCACAAATCGCTACTTATGGATAAGCTATCTGATTTAGATAAAACTACTATATGCATATTGGAGCACCTACAAGTCAAGGGTGCTTCCTCATGGCTATCCACGTATCCTACAAATGACCGTTGTACTCGTCTTAATAATATGGAATTTCGGGATGCAATTGGAGCTCGGTACAATAGACTGTCTTGCGATGTTCCCTTACATTGCCCATGCGGTGAACGAACATCACTGGCACACTCACTAACTTGTCCAACTGGAGGTCATCCTTCGATTAGACACGATTTGATTCGTGATATATTATCCAATACCATGACCGAAATTTGCGATAATGTCCAGACAGAACCAGCTTTGAAATCAGTACATCATAGTATCGTGTTCGAGCGCACAAGCACTTCTAGAGATCATGAAGCACGTTTAGACATTGCTTGCTATGGATTTTACGGAGGTCGTTCTGAGCGAACTTTAATATAACAATAATATAAAGAATAAATTTAAACTCTTAAGTGGCAAATTTTTATGGATGAATAATAAATAATATACTTTGCATTAGAATAAGATACTAGATAGTTATTTCAGAGGAAATACATCATTAGCATGTATTTGGCCCCCGCTGCTATGTTGGGTAGAGGAGTTAGGGGCCGAAACCTGATAGCATAGCAGTTCCTCCTGATGACCTCTAATTCTTATTCTGATACAACGCCTGTTATTTATTAGTCAATTCATAAAAATGACTTTTATTTTAAATTTTATTTTTTATTTTTATTTTTTAACTTGATTAAAATTATAGAAAATCTAAAAACAATTATTAATTTTATTATTTAATTATTAAATTTTGATTTAGCATTATGTTTTGTTTATTTTATAATTATATAACAATACGTAGACTCAGTTAGCTGATTTAATTTGTTCTACTGACATGTTATTATTGACCTGTGGACTTTGTTTTCCCGGTAATATGACCTCTGTCAGAAATACTGAAACTATGTATTATTGGTTACGACTTTACTATTATTTTTTCTTATTTTCAAACAAGCATGAATTATTAATTCTTAAAAAAGGGAGAAGTTTGCATCCCAAGGTGTTTACACTTTAAAATGTAAACTGCTTCACGTGATCACGTTTAAGTGACCAGGTAATGGCCAATAGCTAGGTCGCGTAGCGCGTGGAGTGAAGGTGGTAGATCTTTATAGATCTTGTTCCAGCCTGCAACCGCCTTAAGCAGGGCAGCCCCCTGTCAGATGCTGCTGGATGGCCCGTTGTAAGTTTAGTCTGAGTCAACTAAACTAGGTGGCGACACCGAAAAAGCAAAGTTAAAAATTATGACTTAAAAGTTACATGTACTCAACAATATTGGAAAAATACGTAAGTACTAATGATTTCAATTTTAGATCTTTTAAATGTAACAGAAAAAAATTGTATAGTTTGTGATGTTATAAATAATAATAATTGTATCGTAAGTAATACGACAAACAAATGTTTTTCATTAAATATTAATAATAATTGTAACTGCAATACCGCAGGTGTAGTGTATCTAATACAATGCACATGTGGATTGCAATATATAGGAAAAACATATCAAATGTTAAAAACTAGGTTTAGGCAACACATATATAATATACAGCATAATAGTCAAACTATATTTCATAAACATATGAGATTAATAGGACATGATATTTAAAACTGTAAATTATTTATTTTAGAACATATTATCGAAGAAAACATTTCTATATTAAATCAAAAACTATTAGAAAAAGAAGATTTTTGGATTAAAACGCTTAATTCCATGTACCCATTAGAATTGAATGACGTGGTACAAGGAATTGGCAGAAGTAGTATAATACATAATAAACAACTATATTATAATAATCCGGTTAAACGCAAACCAAGAAGTCATGGTGATAAAAGGAATAGGAAAAAATAGAGTTAAAAATATTAAAAAAGATATGTATATAAATGAACAATTAGAAATATTAAAACAACTTTTAAGTGATAATAAGCTAAAAGATCTTTATGTAAATATAAGAAGTTTTTCTAAAGATATCATATGTTCAATAAATCAAAAATTAATTAACGACTATGATAGGCTAAGTTGTATAATAGACAGTTATTGTAATACAAAATACTATAATCGTACAATAAATGTAAATAATAACAATAGAAAATATACATTAACCATAAACTTCATTAATAAATGTATAGATAACATAAATATAGCCGGACTTTTAAATAATTCTAAAAGTAAAGAAATAATAGGGTAGATTTAAGTAAATATATTCCTAAAATAAGGTATAAACTCCTACCACCATTAGGACGAAAAATTTGTAATTATCATAAAGAATTAAAATCAATATGTAACGATAATATTAGAAACATAATGGAAACAGAATGCAATTGTAAAAGTCTTAGTTTTGATAAAATAAATGAACATATATGTACCCATAATCTAGAATTAATTGAAAATTGTGAATTAAGAAAGCTGCTATCGAAAGGGTATAAATATAGATTAAATAACAACAACGACAAAAATAAAATATACAGTTCGTTATATAATAACTTAAATGATTACTTTAGTAAGCTGATTAATAGTGAAAGCTCGAATATATCTAAGATAAAAATTTTGAAAGATTATATATTTGATAAAATTAAAAATAAAATGAAAATAACAAACAATTATAAAGGAAAGATAAAATTAATAAAGATATGTATAAAGAACTTACTAAATTAAAGGATAACTATATAATAACAACTATTGATAAAGCTAGTAATAACTTTGTCTTCATATGCAAAAAGCTTTATTATGATATACTAATGAAAGAGGTTAATTCTAATGATTTTAATGTAAATCCAGCATATGAACGTAGTGAGTTGAGTTTAGAATCAATTATTACAAGTCACTGTTCTATAATGGATAAAAAGGGTATAAAGGTTGAATTAGATAATAAAACTATACCTATATTATATTGGAATCCAAAATTACATAAAAATCCAATAAAACCTAGGTTCATATGTAGTGCGTTTAAATGTACATTAAAACCACTTTCTGTTTATATGAATAAAATGCTTAAAGTAATTAAAGCACATTTTAAAAAATATTGCAAGGTAATCGAAATTAATACTGGTATAAAACACTATTTCAGTATTAATTCTACAAAAGAATTTTTAGAACAGACAAAAGGAATAAATTTTCACAATATAAATACATACGATTTTAGTACGCTTTATACAAATCTAGATTTAGTAGATATTAAAGAAGCGTTAGTAAAATTAATTAATCTTATATTCGGAAAAAGATATACATATATGTTATAATAATTATAACGCCTATCTAACAAAAATTAAACCATCAAATAAATATAAATATATGGATAAAATTGAATTAATAGAATCCTTAAATATTTTGATAAATCAAAATTATTTAAAAGTAGGGACATCTATATTTAGACAAGTAAAAGGTGTTCCAATGGGTGGTAATAGTAGCCCAATTATAGCTGACTTGTTTTTAAGCTTAATAGAATATGAATTTGTTCATAACTGTGTAAAAACTAAATCTAAACAATATAAATATATGAAATATATGTTCGATACATTGATGATATATGTGTATTTAATTCTAATAATTTTTATTCAATTAGTGAGCACATTTATCCAGAAAGCCTTATTCTTAACAAAACCAATATTAATGATAAAGAAGGTGTATATCTAGATATGAACATTAAATTAACATTAACTAAAACTACTATTAATTTATATCGTAAAGATGAAATTTAAATTTACAAGAAACATATTTTTGCATGAGCATTCATGCATACCATATAATATAACATAATACATTAAATAATGAAATTTTAAGAATTGCAACAATATGTAATGATATTGGCTTTCTTAAAAATCATTTAAATAATTTAATAGATACATATTTTAAACTAGGTTACTATAAAAATAACATCAAGCAGAAATAGTAAAATATATAAATCAACACAATAATATAAAGAATAAATTTAAACTCTTAAGTGGCAAAATTTTTATGGATGATAATAAATAATATACTTTGCATTAGAATAAGATACTAGATAGTTATTTCAGAGGAAATACATCATTAGCATGTATTTGGCCCCGCTGCTATGTTGGGTAGAGGAGTTAGGGGCCGAAACCTGATAGCAAAGCAGTTCCTCCTGATGACCTCTAATTCTTATTCTGATACAACGCCTGTTATTTATTAGTCAATTCATAAAAATGACGTTTATTTTAAATTTTATTTTTTATTTTTATTTTTTAACTTGATTAAAATTATAGAAAATCTAAAAACAATTATTAATTTTATTATTTAATTATTAAATTTTGATTTAGCATTATTATGTTTTGTTTATTTTATAATTATATAACAATACGTAGACTCAGTTAGCTGATTTAATTTATTCGACACATGCGTATTCAACGCATTCGCGCCGTCCAACCTCTCGAAGTCAACAACGTCCGCCTTTGAATTCCACGAAAAGCGAAAAATCGCAAAGTATCAAGAGAGAGTCATACTAATAGAGAGGGCAAACTTTGCGCCATTGGTGTTTTCTTGTTTTGGTGGTGAAAGTAAATCGTCGGTCACGATAATTCAGCGCATTGCTCGTAAATTGGCAATTAGAAAAAGACACACATATGCAGAGGAATTGACACGTCTTCGGTCAACGATTGGCATACAACTGGCTCGCTCAATTTCTTTATGCGTTCGGGGTGCCCGTTCTGCTCGCAATCGCCCTGCGCGCTAAATGAAAAAACGTACAATATTCTTTTAAATTATTTGACGCATCACGTTTTTTTGTGTTTGTTTGTACATTTTGGAGTTCTTATAAAAAAAATTATTCTCTCTAAAAAAAAATTATTTATAAATAATAATAATAATAATTATTATTATTATTTTTTTTTCAAAAAAAATCAATTATTATAGTGTAAAAAAATAAATAAATTATAGCGTATTGCGAAAAGTCAACAGATGCCACTTTCACTTTCCACGAAAATAGAAAATGTGCCAAGTACGAAGAAAGGATACATACAATAGAGCACAGCTCATTTTGTCCCCTTATTTGGGCGACTACGGGCGGAGCTGGCAAGAGTGCACAAGCATGTATTAAATCATTGGCTCTAAAAATCGCTGAACAACAAAAAAGCGAATACGCCGTCACGATATCATCAATCAGGACATATATTAGTATGTGTCTTGCGAAAATTTGCTCTGCGACGCTTAGATGTCCACGTGTTCAGTTTCAGCGGACTTCGTATCTTCGAGCAGGACTTGTTTTATCAGAATAATATGTTTGTGTTATGGTATTTATACCACTATTTTAAATGTATAGAGGCCCATTTGTGGGAACCTTAATTGTACAAATTAAAATTTTAATAAATTGTTATTATTAAAAAAAAATTACAGTGTATTATATAGCGACAAGATATGGTTGGACGCCTCCGAAACAACCAGATCAATGTTTATGCGGTTCAAAGTTTGAGCTCCGTCACTCTCTTTCATGTAAGGTCGGTGGTATGCCAATAATACGACACAACTTCCTTCGGGATCTAATTGCAAAAGAGCTAAAAGGGATTTGCGACGCCGTTTCTCTTGAACATACACTGCAACCGCTTCCAGACGGAGTAACATTCACAACAAATTCGACAGCCAGGGAACATAACGCTAGAGTAGATATTTCTTGCTATGGGTTGTTTAGTATTTCGGAGCGGTCCCTATTGGACATTTGCGTTTACAATCACCTTGCTTCGTCCTACTCAACATCAATGCCACAAAATCACTTTCACTACCACGAACAAAGGAAAATCGGAAAATACGGTGAACGTATATCACGATTTGAAAGAGCTTATTTTTTTTCTATAATTTTTGCAGCTAACGGTGGAGCTGGTGAAATAGCTTCAAAGGTGCTACGACAAATATGCAGGCGTCAATCTATAAAATCTACTCGGCCATACAACGAATGCATGCGTGATTTGAGGATCAAAACGGGACTAGCGCTAGCAAGAGCAGCATCATTACAAATCCGCTGCACTCCGTTGAGTAATATGTCGGGACAATGTGCTTGACAGTGCAAGAAACTTTTCTAGTTTGTAGAACATTTTACTTCTTTTTTTTTGAAAAAAAAATTAGTGTATTATTATAGCTTAGAATTTCAGTTTGAAATTCTAAGCTGTTAACAAATAACTATTTTTTTTAAACAACACAATGTTATTAAATGACAAATAATTATTACAAATTAGAGTAAGTATAATGAATGATCAGATTCTAAATTCTCACCGATCGGCAAGGATTTTGTAAGCTCCGGCTTATTACTGTACTTTTTAGAGTTATTTCTTTGTGATCGCTGATATTCTTCGCTATCATGTTCATGCGATCCATGAGCGTTGCTGT